>QNGE01003538.1:0-63028 GCA_008508345.1 Paragonimus westermani
ATGGAAGCCCCTTGAAGCCCGGCGATAAAGTTTGGTTGCGTGAAAAAGTCCCAGAAACTAGAATTCCAAAAAACATTTTCTGAGTGGAAGGGGTTATACGTTGTGCACGGCATCACTTCCGAATCCACCTGCAATATACGGGACGTTAAGAACAATAGTTCCGGACACAGAGTGGTACATTTCAATCGTTTAAAGCCGGATACTACAGGACAGGATCGATCTATTAATTGCGAGCAGTTGGAAGTAGCTTGAAAGTGCACTGTACCGCCAGAGGGGGGCAGTCAGGAGCACTGATGCCAGTGCTGTCGACGGGTAGGAGTAGTGTAGTAGTATTTAGTGCGCCGCCATTTTGTTTTGCCACACACTCCCTTCCGCTTCCTTTCAGGTCCTCGAACACGTGGGTTGGCTGCGTCCGTGCAACGGGCTGAGGAAGGTGACCAACCAGAACCTGAGGTCGGCGGTCAGTGAGCGTGAGACCACGTCTGATTGGTGGGAACTCCCGGACCGTGGGNTCGAACTCTTTCGGTATCTGAGTTGCGTTAATACACGTTTCTTTTTTATTCGTGGTTCTCTCATATTCTGTGAAGTAGACCTATTTGTGCTCGATTGCGAACGTTAGACATTGTGTGCACTGTAACCGGTGATTGACCCAATTGGAATATTACAGTATGAACGACCGTTATGTAGAATGGAAAAGATGTTTAGCGAATCGGGAAGATTATCAGGTGGTCTGTTAGAGTAAAAAGAGATATTTTTATGTTATCTTATGAGGCACTCAGGTTAAGCTATATATATTTTCTCCAAACTGTTTTAACTTGCACCACTATTGCGTAGTATTTGATGACTTTACACAGCTGATGATCGTTAAGTATGGAGTAAGAGTGTACCAGGATGGTTTGGTTACTACTACCGGGGATGTTTAAGATGCTACCATACGTTGGCTGTAGTTTTTCTTATGCAGCTGCATTTTATCGACAGAGCTGTGTACATGATCTATCTTGCTGGAGAAATAATAAGTTTCGAAATGAGGAATTTCTCAAATGGCGAAGTTGATAGCTTTGATCAGTTCGAAGTGTGTGTGGCGTTACATCATGCGTTATGGATTCACCCTCCGTTATTATTAGATTAGATGTTCAGATGTTATTAGGTCCGTTTTCAAATATGTCGTCTTCAGGCAGGCAGAGTTTGCAAACCAACGTGACGTTCTTTAATGTCAGGAAAGTTTCTAAGCTTCGTTTGAATTGATGTATATTCTTACTGGTTCTAATTGTATGTGGAAGTTTCTTCCAAACGTAGGTATATTTCACTAGGAAAAAAATTGAACACAGAATTTTACGGAATTTGAGAGTTCTTAGAGTGAACTCTTTGTTCCTGATGTTGTATTTTGAGTTAGGCTGAAGGCGAATCGCGTGTTGGACAGTAAATGTGTTGCTATAAACTAGATTATACATGAGCGCAAGGTTCAGCTTGAGACACCGTAGCCAAAGAGTATCTAACTCAAGCATCTGGCAGTGTTCTCTGTAGTTCAAAGAAGACGGATAACCCACTGAACCTTTCGTAAATGCACGTTGGAGACTTTCCAGAGCTAGCCTATCAGACTTGTGCAGGTGACTATATATGAACGTGCAGTACTCAAGATGGGATCGTACGCACAGTTTATAAAGGTGCAGTTGAGCTGCAGGAAGGAAGAATGAGTGCTTAATGCATTCAATCTTTCGTCTAGTTTTAGCTACAAAGAAAGATATGGGTTCAGCAAAATTGAATGAGTTTGAGTAACGTATTGTGGTGGATTGCCAGGTCGGGGGTGCGAGTTTTCGAACGCTCGGCCGAATACCTCAACGTGGGGGGAGTTACGTTCGAAAACCTGCCGCGATCGGATCAAGGACAACGTGCGCGACCGGATGAGTCATCGCTCGACTAGATCGGACCAACGGGCGAGGCAGGGCAGGCGAAATACGACAGACGGCCAGATCGGAGGCGTGGTTTTTCCAACATTCAGAGGAACATCTCGACACGATGTTGGAATACGGTCAAGGCCAACACTGGGTGGATGGCGGACAGCACGAGCAGCCGGACGAGCCATCGCGCAACGGAATCGGACAAACAGACGAGGAATGGCAAGCGAAAAACCCTCCGATAGAAGGCACCGGTCACGCACGTAAACCGGTTAGAAGTGCACACGACGTGTGAACGGAAACCGGGGGGTGGTGCGGGTTGGAATTGCGACTTATAAACGAGAGAGCGCGCGTTGCATGTGACTAGCGGTTAGTACAATAAAGATTGTGCTTTATTAGACGCCTTCTCGCTACAGTATGCCTAGGTCGCGGACTGAGTTGGCAGTTGTGATAGCATGACCACCCAGCTTTATAGGGTCTTCTGGTAAATGACAACCGTGTGCGACAATAGTGGATTTATTGGCTGAGAATTTCATCAGCCAGGTTTGACACCAAGACTCTAATGACATGATGTCCTTCCGTATATTTCCTAAAGAAGAATTGAGACCGCCAGCCGGAAAAGTATAAAAAGTTTGATGTCATCAGTGAATAGGAATAGTTTGCCATGTTTGGTAAAGTTACATATATAATCTATATACATAAAAAAGAGTACCGGTCCCAGGACGCTTCCTTTTGTCAGTTCGCTGGTGACTGGTCTGGGCGTTGAGCTGTTATCTTCTATTTTCACTGTTTGCGTGCGGTCCACAAGCTATGAGGCAAACCAGCTGAGTAATGGGTCACGTACGCCGAAAGACGCGATTCTGATCAGAAGGCGCTTATGAGGCACACGATCAAAAGCTTTTTGCATATCCAGGAGTATGATAATAACTGCATTCCATGAATCAGCAGATATTGTAACAGGATTAAAGAATTCCAGCTGATACGTCATGCACGAACGTGTACCGAGGAACCCATGCTGTGATAGGTTTATATTTTTTTATAATAAGAATTCAGTCATGCGACATTTCATTATCCTTTCCAGCACTCTAGAGCAAATTGAAGTATGGTTAATGGGAGGATAACTGTTGGTGTTTTGTCGCGAACCACCTTTGTAACGGGGCTGGATTATAGAATTTTTCCACTGAAGGGGGAAAGAACCTAACGATAGAGAAAGTGTATAAATATTAAGCAAAAGGGGAGGGATGTCATCCCCTCCGTGTTTGAGAGCAACAAGGTGTATTCCCTCTGTACCGGGTAGGTAAGAGTGTTTGATGGTAGCTAACTGAGAGCGTATTTCTACTGCATTAACAGTAACGTGACTTAGGAACGTGTTTGTTTATGCCGGGAGAGGTGGAGGCAATACATTTTCTTCAATGTTGAAGGAAGCAGTAAAATACGATCTGAAGACCTCGCAGATTGTTACGGGATCATCTACGTTAATTTCGTTCCGTAATGTAACTACCGAGATAATAGGGTCTCTTGTACAGTTTCTGCGGTTAAATAATTGCATCATCTCAGAGCTCTTCTCTTTGCTGTTCAGCGCACGTTTTTCCTCATTTGGGTGGAGCGTTTTGGTTCTAGTTTCTATAGTTTCAAACATTTTGGAGAAATCGTGTTTTCGGTATCGTGATTTCAGATTTTTGAGCTTACATTCCTCGTTTGGAGTGAGGGTCCGGCTTTTACCACACACACTACGGCGTTTTGATCTTTCCGAGGCTAAGATATTCATAAAAAATTTGAAGCATTCAGCAAATACTCCGGTCGCTATGCTAGGGTCAGAGGTCGGAAATAATGTGTTCCACGCCAATGACCTCAACATAGTGGCGAACGTGTTCCAGTCGATTAATTTTATCTGGCGATAACTTATTATTTTCGATGCTTTTACAGCTTTTAGGTCAAACATGAGGTGCACCACGTTGTGATCACTTCCTGGAAACCGTTCTAGGACGGATACTTTAGCAGAAGAGATACCTGTTGTAAAAATGAGATATAAAGTGTGGTCTAGTCTGGTAGGTGCTAAAACGTGCTGGCACCAACCATTTATTGGGATACATGCAAGAAACTCTGCTTGATTTGCAGGGGCTGTGAAGGAGGTCCAAGAGATATTGGGCATATTGAAATCTCCACAAATTATTTTGTACTGCGTGGGCAATGTCGGTACATAATTCAGTCTATTGATAAGATTGGTCATGTCGTCATGAGAGGCGTTATGTGGTCTGTAGACACACCCTGAGAGTAGTTCACGGGATTCAGTTGCCACTGATAGCCACAATGAGGCATCAATTCTATCAAGACACGGCTCACCGAATATAGTTGCAGAATACTGCTCCCTCAAGTAAATTAAACATTCACCGCTATGTCCTGCACCGCGATTTTTTCGGAACATATGATAACCTATAACAATCAGTTGTGTGTTTGAAGTCTCAAGGATACACCAAGCTTCAGTAACCAGAATAATGCAAGGAGTATAGAGGAAGATGAAGGATCTAAACATGTGCATCTTATTGACCAAAAGCAATAAACTTATTGCATATTCCTTATTCGACGTCATCCTTAGACCTTCAAAAACGTCCGAAGCAGAAGGGTCTTTGTGATTCAGATACTTTGGTGACGTCCCTTGGTCTGATGCGGTAATGGTGAGCGCATCGATAACTAATTTAATGTCCCCTGCGTTTCGGTCCCTGACAGAAAATTTCGGAAGTGTCAGTAAGGTGTATTGGGGCAATGGGGATATGGGAGTTGGATTGGACAGGGGAGGTTTGAACGGGGTGTGACGCGATAAAAAAGGGGTAAGGTTGAGATGGAGTGATCATATATACATGCACGTTGTCCGCAAAGGAATCACGGGATGCATTTAGGTGAGCATTAATACTGTGAGTGCTGTTTGTAGTAAAAGGGTGGTTATGCATGGGACAGGCTACTCCGGTGAGAATAGTGGGGTTCTGGTTAAGTCTTGCTTTAAAAGGTGTGTCGCGTGAGGTATTGCTATTGTTTGAAAGATACCGAAGATTAGGGGTTGGTAATAGATACATCCTTTTTCTCCCTGGGTGTGGGTACGGGTTCACATGCTTATTTTTTCCCTTGTATTGCGGAGGAGGTAAGCACGAACGACACGTAGGACAGTGACTTGAGGAGGGTTTATTGAAGCCAGTGCTCCACTGACGGCCGGTTGTCGGGTTCCTTCGGGATGAATTTCAAGTTGGAGTGCTGGCGTGTGCCTGATTGGTACATGGTCTGAACGTTACTTTGACTGATCTAGCTACCACGTTGACGGGTTGAGATTTAGACGTCCCATTTAGTTGAATATAGGCACACTTATTTACATGCTGTTGTCTGGAATTTGACTCTTCGACAGGGGTCGCCGTTTCGTAAGGCAGGTTGTTGGAGCTGTCAAGATCTACTGTTAAGTTAATCAAGTCGGCCAGTTTGATATCCTCTGTTGTATCGTTGGTGTTTTCAAGAGATACAGTGGCAGAATCAGGTGTGCCGCAACAGCACGAAGCTACACACTCATCAAGACCCGATTCATTACACTTGGACATCGTCGCATCTTGTTTGAATGTGTCCTGAGCCGCACGCTTGGAGGTGACAGCGTTGTGCAGTAAGCGACGTTGGCAATCCTTTTCAGGCGGCGTTTTATCCTGCATAATTCTTATCAGTTTATGAGAGGTTTTGGACCTGATGAGGTCCCGACATTGGATGAACTGTCTAGCAGTTGCTTTGCTCTGGAATTTGAACGAAAAACGGGCAGCAGATCTTTTGAGTCCTCTTGCGAAGACGAATGCAGGCATAAGACGTCGGGTCTATATTGGTAATGCTTGTGAGTAGCTTCCTAATGCCATCGAGGTGAAGCTTATCTAGTACATTGAATACGATGACATTAGGTGTGCATCGCATCCGCTTTGTGATTTCTGTTGTTAATGTGTTGAGAAACATGCTTGCGCTCTCTATGTTATCCATCCTGGGACATTCCGGCACTTTGAAGATGTGAGATAGGGAGATAAGATTCTCCTATAATTAATCGAATGCACCATGGCTTGTTTTTAGTTCGGTAAGTTCAGCTTCCAGTTTAGATGCCTTATCAAATAACTCCACCAACACATTATCTAGGGTGATAGAGTAGTTCTTAGTTAGATGAGTATCGGTGGGAATCACCGGTTTATCTTCACCCCCTTTGAAGGCAGCATCTTTGGAAGGGCCTTTACAAGTTTTTGGCCTAGAGCATTTACCCTTAGATCGTTCAATATCTACTTTGAAGCTACAACAAGTGGTTTGGGCACCAGTCGATCTTGTGTGACGACCGGTGTTGGTCATCATAATGTTATATAAGAATATTTTTCAGACAGACGTGGATATAGATAAAATGTAAGCTGACTGTTCGGTAAAAGTGGTCAAAAATAACAACTGTATGAGAAACTTCAAATTAAATATCCAGGCAGTAAATACTTGTCCTTTTTGAGTCGCGCGCGCGAACATGAGAACGGTTATCGAGAAGGCGACGTATCCTTCTTAGAAGGAGTGGCCGATAGGAGAAAGTGCACAGTTTGCGTGGTGTACATAAGTCATCCGCTTTCTGAATTTTGTTTTGGAGCGTACAATAGTTCTGGTCCACGGAGTCCAGGTTAAGTAAAAGTGAACGTGGGTAGGTTCCTTGCCCGTTAAAACCTGCCTGACTGTAGTTTAAAACTGTGGACCTTTTTACTGGTTGTTGTAACCAGTAACAGATAAGGTCAATTGCTAACACAGAATGGTCACTGTGTTTGAGCGACGGCTTGATGATTACTCTGTCTACCGAGTGGCTCTCATTAGTGATGACTACGTCGAGCAGAGGGGGGATAAGCCCGAAAAGATGTCGCGTCGGGGTGCTGACGCGCCATGTACATGTCTTCCATCATATCAGCGTTGATAAAGAAGTCAAAAATCCGTTTTCACAGTCCTGGTGAGAAACTGATGTTCAGTTTAACTTGGGTGCGTTAAAATCACCCACATTAAGCAGATGAGTAGAACGTTGTAGGCTTGGTACGTTATTCAGCCTTATTAGAAGGGTGTCGTCGCCGGAGACGTCAGAAGAAGGAAACCGGTAGATAACCCATACTAGGAATGAGTCTTGGCCACGCGGTGCTAGCGGAATCCACAGAGGGCTGGATGTTGAGAGACACGGCTGAAAGAAAATCGCTGAACCCCCATTCTCCCTCGGGCGGAGTGAGCCCAGTAAACCGAATACCCCAAGACACTCAGTTCAATGTCAATGATATCACCTCTCAGCCAGGTCTCCGTGAAAGCGAGCATGTGGGGTTTGGTGTTGTGAATTAACTGTCTGATTTCCGTTCATTTATTGAACACACACAGATAGTTCGTAGACGTGCGCCTGAAAGCTACATCCTCGTTGGATTACGCAAAAAATGATAACGGAGCGTGTTAAAAAGAGCCTGGGAAGGAAGGCAAAGAGTTGAGGAGGCTGGCGAGGCTGGACTCGGTCTGTTCTTCCGAGTTGGTCTGACGGATTTCCTTCGACGCTGCGGGCGCGACGTCACCGACTGTACGTAGGTCACTGAAATTACATATCGCTTGACGAGCATTCTTAGCGCCGCAACGTGCGACCTCTGCTGCTCCCTCAAATTCCGCTTCTGTAGAAGGCGTTTAGAAGTTTTCGCCCATGGAACATTTGACTTCATCTTCTGTTGGGTGCGGGGTTTGGAAGGTGGCAACGCGTGCGGTGTTATGGTGCTACTGAAATAACTACCTATTGGGGGGCCGAATCAATCCATTTTTTGTCGCTGAAGGTGGCCCTAGCAGGCTACATCCGTTCCGAGTTCTTGAGGGGAACAGTCTTCTGCAGAGCCATGTGGTGGGTTTGGGGTTGGTAACTCTAAAGACGGATTTTGCACGGCTTCAGTACCCACAATGTTCGTGCCTGTGCTTGGGGTGTCGATTGTTAGAGCGACCGTGCAAACTGTGCCCCCGATTCTTACGGCGGGCCCTGGTTTCCGAGGGGATGCTTTGATAGCAGAAATCACATTAGTCTCCACTTATAGCTTCCGGTCCGCCAGGATTCGTGACTTAGTCTTAGTCCGCTGTTCGCGTCTCGCCCTGTCTTGTCGAGATTGGTCAGAAGATACGCCTTTTAGTTGGACGTTTGCGGACTTCAAACCACCTGGTTTTCCTACCACGGTCTCGGAGCTAAGCATGGCTGGCAAGGTTACCAAAAGACCAGGTGACGTTTGGCTGTATTGGCACGTAGCCTGCTCGCAAGTACCAGGTTTTTGATGTCCGGGGAGAATGAAGTCGTTAGGACTAAGTTGGATAGCTCTGTTGGAGAAGAGATCGTGAGGGCGGAAAGCCCCATAAAACAACTTTCAATTCCTTGATAGCTTTCTCTTTCAATTTTGTTACCGCCTCCTCTCTGTGTGCAGTTGACAGGGCAACTGCCTTCTTGGTGATTGAAGCACGAGGGAGGGTAAGCTCTATGTACTCATCCAGAGACTGCAGGTCCAGTTTCATTTCGAACAGAGTCCGTTGGTTCTACTCTAATCTACTCCCCGTGGAAGAAATAGGAGATAGAGAGCTTAGAAGAGCCCCGCATTTACAGTCGCAGTTCCTTTGCGTCACTCCACTAGCTGTGGTGCGTGTGAGACTAGTCAGTGGCGGATCGGTGCTTTGGCTCCCCTTAATCCCACAACTCACAGATATAACCGAGAGATGAAGCTAGCTATTTGTACTGGTGTTCGTTGAGGCCAGTGCACTTGAAGTGACACCAATTCTGACACCGGTGGCACTGCATGCCGTTTTGTGCGGACGTTTTACAGCCATAACGACTGCAGGCGCTTGCTGCCACAGACAGTGTCTGCTGATTCCCGGCACTACTAGATCTAACGCGAGTCATTGTCCGGTGACCACCGGAACAACTTAAACCGGAGAGTTGATCCAGTATGCGGGTACTCGTGCCGGAGGAAATAAAATTCTCGTACTTACATCTACTGTGTCATCCTTCTATGGCCCGTCACAGTTGGTTTGTCAATAACACCCAACAGACTGACCTAGGGATGATTAGAAATACACAGGTTTTTGGAAAATCTTTACCTCCTTGCAAAGACGCCCGGTGTTCCAGACCGTTGATCTTCAGCTTTTCAAGCCTCGAATCATAAGAAATCGTTTTCAATCCTAACAAGCACTGAGTAGCTCTTCTCCAAAGGTCTCCAACTAGCCTATTATCTGGACGGAGGAAAGAGGAACGGGATTTTAACTTCATTTTTGTGTAAGTCTTTACCGAGCTAGAGAATAGGCATAGAGGAAAGTAGGGTTCATGCGACTTAGGATTCATTGTGCTCAAAGTATAGTGTTGTTAATCTTGCTCACCAGTGATGCAGTGTACTGAGAAACGCCGAGGTCTTCTTTGATGAAAGTTCCTAGATCACGGTTTTCCTCCACCCAGAGGTAAGGTATATCCAGTTCAGCCTGGATTATGTCTCCATCCCCTAAAGTCCGTATTGACATTAAAGTCCTCACACCATTTGTGCGAATCCGGTTCTCACATTGCACGATGGCAGCGGCGACGTCAATAAATATGAGGAGCAATGGCAGACTAAAACGGAGCTGTAATATACTGCATTATTGGCCGGATGTGTGGGATAGTAATCGCCGTTAACCTTCACACTGGAGGACTTGTCCGAGAGATGGTATCTTAACCAAGCTGACAGTCGGCCTGAGGTGCCTCAAGAGTTCACCCTGGTTGACAAAAAGTCGTGATCAACGCGTCAAATGCCTAAGTAAGATCCGAGTAGATCATACCCACACCACTGCAAGAATCCATCATTCCGGTCCATTAGTCAATTGTCATCAATAAGTTGGCTGTGCACAAATGGCCCTGGCGGGACCAATTACGTTGAGGCAAAAAAGATCAAATTCCTTCATGTGGCCCTGGATTTAGTCATCGCTTAAGCTTTCCAAGAATTTTGACGGGGTCGAAAACAAAACGATGGTACAGCAGTTTGTTCCGCTGTCACTTGTACCACTATGGTGTAGCGGCACCACGTGACGGTGCATATATTCACTTAGGATTTCGTTGTCGTTTGAAGAGGGAAAAAACGCATGCATCGGAACTGCCAAGACGTCCGTCTATTCCCTTGTTAAACTAGATGGTATTTTGCTTGAACTTGGTGAAATGTCTGTAGACGCTTAGGTTCTCTGAGGACAGACGTCTGATATATCCTAGTGATCACAGAGTACTTGCGTTACTAATTTTTAGCCTCCATGGGTAAAGTAGTGCGATTTGTGTTTTGGGGTTCATACGCAATATTTAGTTGTGATGCGGTAGCCCCGGCTGCTTAAATGTTCGTCTTGTATAAACCCTAGTTTTTTTATTGCTAACTGTGCCGAAGCTACGATTGCTATTTGCACTCTTTTTCCCCCGACTTCTGTATGCGCTTAAATGTTTTGAGCAACGAGTGTGGTGAACGGCGAGTCACCGGAACACACGAACGTATGGCCCCGCTGCATCCTCGTTCGCCGTCTCGGCGTACTGACGTTTCGTCTTGCTACTCCCTCGCCCTGGCGTCGATATATACTTCTTGTCTACTCGTTGCGTTATTCATAACCGGACAGCTTTGGCCCGTTTGAACTTTACAGTCTCGGTTATTCCTTCAAAGCTTTAAATACTGGATACACATGGTTTGGACCTAGATACCCTAGAAAGGTACGCGTTGGAAGCCTTCTAGTTCCGCCTCGAACGTTTTGCTAGATCATCCTGGTAGGCATCGCGGCCATGTCTAACTGCTGCATTGCTTCTGTTGTACTGTGTACCTCCGACCGGAATCTTCAGCATCTTCGTACTGAAACAGTCCCCAAGCATCGTGTTTGGCGACCATGCGTTTTTCGGCATAAAGTCTCAGTGAGTGCCCCACATTCTACGGCCATACAAAGCCAGGAGGTATATGCCGTTTGATGGCTCCTTAAACCATAGCCTAGGAGGTTGTCTAATGGCCATTCACCGTTAGCAGTGGACCAGGCATCCAGTATGTCTTGCTGAGGGTTCCCATTAGGGCCGGTGTATTTCTCTGCTGAAGTGCGTGCTGGCTTCTATGGACATTTTCCGGCCACTTAGTACTGTAAGTAAAATCATACAGCGTAGTGACATGATTGCTGAACCCCGGCGGAGCGATGCGATTTATGTTTGCTACCATTACGTGTTCATATGATAACACAAACTTTAGACAGAACCATATAGTGTCTGGGCATCATCTCGTCGGGAACTCCATGTTTTCCGTTATACCTAGGCCTAAGTTGACATGGGAAAATCTGTCAACCTTGTATTCAGTTTTGCCGAATTCGAACAGTGATGAGAGCATACGAGAAATTTCCCGGTTTCACATACTTCCCAGATGAAGTGGACTTTTAACCATGTGCGACGTGGCGTTCGGGGGGCGATGGATGAAATCTGTTGCGCACGTTGAACTACTGTCGGTTCCAAAGAATCACGAGAAGGAATCTCCCAATACAGTGGTGGTGATTTGCTCTGGCAGATAGATCGTCACTCCGTCATTTGATCCTAATCCAGGTATCGGCGAAGTGTGCAGAGTTTGTGTGAAAACTGACTATTTCTGTGGTCTGGCAACAACTACGACTCAGTGCTAGTGACTATCCGGGTATTGCAAGCGCGCTGAATTGAGGCACTGTATACTGGCATAGAAACACCCGAGGTTTTGCTATCACAGAACAATTATTATCAAGCGGTCGGTTGGAATTGGCTAGTTAATTAATCATCGAGCCAATTTTATGACAATTTTGGTTAGCGGCATCTGCGATCCTGGTTACAGCCTGCATTTGTGTTGACTGGCGTAGATGCCACTGATTCCGGTGACCATCACAATGATTTCACCATCAAGTTTACTTAAAGTACTTAACCTCCGATGGCTTGTCTTTGTCTGCGCAGTCGATTCATGAGGAGTCTATACGACGAGTAGCCCACGAGCCCAAAGCCTCTTTAGCCATCGCTTTTGTTGTTGAATTAACTCTCATCAGTCTGGTCAACATGAACTTGGTTAACTGGACCAGTCTATATGGTATTTCATCTGTTATCAGAAACCATCGAATAGTAAGCCTGACTGATGAAAATTTGTGAACGCAAAAATTTCTCAGAATTCCCCAAGTGGATTTAAAGGTGGTTCGTCTTGTCCTACAAATCTGCTAACAGTTTGGGACAAAGATAGAAGAGACGTTTTCATTGTGTGCTGTTAAGGTTTCCATAATGTCTTTGAGTCTGCCGATCACAGGCTATTGGATGAGAAGGTAAAAGAAGCAAGAATATCCTGCACAATCCGTAGGCAAATCGGGAGTTTTTGGCTGGGGGGTTGTGTAAGCTGACAGTGATAGAAGTACTGTGACACGAGTGTTCGTCGTTCACTGGCCCACCACAACGTTTGATCCTCACCCCTCTGCTTATCCTGGTATGAGTTAATCTGTCTCCAAGGTGTCAGCATCCAGCAGTTGGCAACTCGCCAGCATCAGGGACGGCATGCGCAAGCGTTTCAATGACTGGATGCCAACTGCTGTGCTATCGAGCGTATCGAAAATTAAAGAAGCGCTGGTACATGACTGGCTTAATAAAAACCCCACTTGCCGTGTCTTCGTTGCTAATACACAGCACGGAGTTTGCAAGAGTTGGTCGTACACTACAGAACCACTGGTTGCCACCGATCAGTGGACAAAAGCTGACGACCAAGGCGAAGACATTTATTTCGTATGTCTCTGCTTTGAGAAAGCGATTGACCACCTGAAGTATACCGTGCTAACCGGCGAGCTTTTCCATTACCAGGTACAATACAACCTTTTCCAGTAGTTTGTGTGTTACCCCGGTGGTCGTATATGAGTGTCCGCACGAACGGTGCATTCAGCACCTGCAATTTTAGCTTCCGTGAGACACCTCAAGGGTAAATTATTGGACCCTTCCATATTTTTAAAATCTATTGACGGTCCTCCTCTTACAGCCACCTTCCTATTATTATAATTTGTTAACGAAGTCAAAATCTGGCCCTGCATAAACATTATCAACGATTTTTTTATCATACAGATTGATCTTGACATTCTGTTCGGCGTGTCCTAGGTGAACGGAAAAGAACTTGATGCTGGTATGTGTAAAGTCATGCACATTGGTAGTTCTGTGAACACCACGCATCACCTTGAAGAATACTTGATTCAGAGAGTGCTTATCAACAAAGGAACTAGAAAACATTATTTTGCGAACGGTTTTACTTTCAGAACGTTGAAGCGAATGCAAAACACAGTGACGTTAATGAACCGCCATTCAGGCCAGTTCAACTTCCTTTGTTTACAGCTTCCTAACAACAAATTTGTTTGACCGTATTCGGTGGATAAAGCTGTGATTTAGCCATCACATCCACAAAAGGACAAGGCGTTGCCAAATATTGTACAACCTCATGCTGCTGGAGTAGCTGGAGCCTGAAAAATAAGCCGTGCAAATAATAACTGGTATCTCTTAACATGTATTCTGCACAACTCTATTTGGTTAGAAGTAACTTGAAATTGCAGACTGCTGACGATAAACGATTAGGATCCACTCCCCGAAGCCATAGGTCCGACCCAGCTTCTTATCACTCTGTGTTTCAAGACTGGAAATGCTCTACCTGACTATGTTATTTCCGCTGGCACTGTAGCAGTTTCAAGACTAAAGTTGACCAACATTTGTCGTCTCGTTCCGGATACTACATTTTTCCATCAGCTTCGGTCCATTGCTGAACATCTTCAGATTCTGTGCGTCAAAGTATGCAGTTCGCAATAGCTCCTGCTCGTTACTCCTGTCTCCAACCGATCGACCAATTGACCAATCATCCCCACCCGTGGATAACTATTTGAACAAATTGCACTGACTGAAATTTTTTTACATCACTCCTTCCAAGCATCAGAACGTCAACAAAAGTATGCTTTCGTTGAGTCCCGGTTTTGACAGTAAAAATGAATTCATTGGGCCAGTGGCGCGTTTTTAATTTTCAAGGCCTTGAGTGTCTGATGGTCAGATGCGATCTAGGGGCAAGAATGCGTGCTCCAGGTGTTGTATAAGCTTTGTTAATTGGTTGCCGGTCATTTTTCTCACGCTTATTATTGCGTGGTCCTACTATGCTTTTGTTTATTCACTCAGCATAGGTAACATCGTCATTTTAACTAGCTGTAACCTATTTCAGTCCTAGTACAGTCAATTACTTTGCGAAGTATGTCCGCACTGATGTCTCCTTACCTTTGTAGTCGTTTTCCTGGTTTTCTACCACATTTTTCTTGCAATATTTGCTTGGTCGTATGCCAAGGTTATCTTGGAACCACCAAAATCTCCTCCAAGTGAAGTAAGTATTGTTTATGTTGGTAAATTGTTTATTTTGTCAACGTCCTGAATAGTTTATTCTGCCTTCAGATAGTTCCACTCACCTTAGAACGTCTTTTTGCAGTTGCTGCTGAGTCCTGTTGGAACTGTTAAGGAAGACTGTTCCTGGTCTGCTTCTAATTTTCACCTGTGACAAAGATTCTGCGCGATGACCTCGCGTATTCTCGCCAACAGTGAAAAATAAGATGTAGGAACAACAAATCAAGCCAACGAGGTGCACTTCGAGTTGTGGTCTTAACTGCGACTCGGAACTTAGAGCAGATCAAAAGTTTAAAAAGTGCACAGTAAGGTGCGACTGTCATTTATATTATTCAATATAGTTACCACAGAACCACGCGTGAATATTGTTCTTCGCAAGACCTACCAATTGCCGTGATTGGCGACTGCTGCCTATACTCATCAACCTTTTTTGGGGGTCATTTCCTCTAGTTTGTCTTGCCCCTAACGGCTTACTTCCTGTTTCGCGTTGGGTTTGGATCCCGTGTCTAAACGCGTGGTTTCTGGTTCATAATATGGAATGCATAATGTTTAAACGTCAGTCATGTGCATCGATGAGTACGTCGACCTGATCAGGTAACTTGCAGCTGTCAACTACTGGTGTTATGTCTGCTTGACAGCTGACACTGCACACTTCAGATAAGCTTCGAGCGGGTAACTAAGAAACATCTTCAAACACACGTGACCTTTTGCTGAATGTCCTTACCCACCTTTCTTAAAGTGGCGTTGTTTAAGAGTGTACGATAGGACTGGGAAAGAAAGCGCATACCTCATTTAACGATTTGGAAGGTGCTTATTTTCAGCTTAGTGTAGGTTTAGCGATGGAGTTCGAGGAAGTGCGATTGAACTTGCCAGGTCGATATTTATTTTTAATGTTTCCCATATTCTTGCACATCAGTGGGCGGATCTGGGTGGAGCATGCAGCGGACAAGTGGGTATGCGCTCGACCCTCGTCCACTGACAATATGAAATACCTTTCCTGAAGAACAGTCGAAACGTAGTCCCATCAGACATCGAGCTAAAGGAGCGCGTCAGGGTCTGGAAACAAACCGTGTATTTCCAGCAATGTTAGAAAATGTGATAGGCAGTTAGTTCTAGCCTAATCTGGGACCAACGGCAACAACCGAGGAAAGAAAGAAGAGAAACGCGAAGCGGACCACAGCTCACTCGGCGACACTGAAAAGCGCGCTGAGAGAGGAGTACGTGGAAACTTCGAGTGCGTTAAACAACGCTCGAAATGACCAGGTGAAACGACCTTGAATAATGGAGGAATAGATGAGTCGTTAGAAGAGGAGCAAACATTCGCTGTGTGCAATTGGTTGCACGGCTGAAGAAAGTGGCACTGAGTTCATATCAGGCCTTCTGTAGCAAGCGTACACGGAATCATGCGTACAGAACAAACGAGCAATAAAACATGGTTGCAGCCGGGATCCTTAGAGAAGCCACACAATCGCTGGTCACTACAAGCAGTTCAGGATGGTCAGTACGAGACGAGCGTAGTGATCGTACTTGAGTTCAATACCAGGACAGTTTTCGCATCATGTACAAACTCCTGCAGTTAACTACCCCACACACATTTAATTCTAAAACGCCATATAAAGAGGACAGATTAGGGTGGAAAGAACGAATGCGTGTGGAGAAAGTCGGATACTAAGCGACAGGATAGAAGGCAAGTTACGAAAGTGCAAGGTTGTTAATGTTCGTGGAATGAAAAGTGGTCCACAAACCAGGTTTGCAAAGTGGCAGCCCAAATGGATACCTGCTTGTCAATAACACAAATTCGTTAGAGTTATAAAAGCGGAGACCTAACCGTTGTATCTGATCGACGTCTGCAGTTTAACCTGATGTCTCGTCTTCTGATCCAGTATTCTAAGCCTAAGTGATTTGTGGCGTCGACTGAGAATCTTCGTATTTCGAGGGTTTCAACTAAGTGCTGTTTTTTCTAATGAGAAATGGTTCTGTTTTCTTGATTGGCGTCTCTAAGATATTCGTATACTACCAGAGAAGAATCGAATGAAATCTGTTCAAACCCTTCCCAGGCCTTTTCTGTATTTCATTAACTGTGGATCCTAAACCTGGACTGCGTATCAGAAAAGTGGAATTACCTTTGCTTCGTGTCATAGTTCTAATACATCTTGTATCCTGGGGGCGGCTACCCTCTGTGGTTTATTCACTGTTGTTTGTTTTTTATTTGCCAGCCACTGTGAAATTACGTTATCTCGATTTATTACCATCGTTCACATTTGATGTTCACCTATCGAAGTCATACTTTTTCACAAGACGAAAAACGCTTATCACTCCGTCTAAGATTAATCTTCTCGCTTTTCCGTGTCGAGTGGTCTTTTCCAGTCCGTCGGCCAATAGATTGTGTTATCCAAGTTGTTCTGAGTTGCAACTATATTCCACTCTAAAAGCAATTTCGCATCGGCGTCAGCCGTTACAATTGGGAAGCCAGGGGTCTCTAGTAGGTCGTTAATGAACAGTATAGAGCTTCGAGCCGATGACCGACTCTGGAGGATTCCATTGGAAACCTTCGCTAGATCATTGTGTTCTCTCCCTGTTGCCACGTCAAACTAATGTCTCAGTAAGGAGTTCTCTACCCACGCCAGCTGATTCTTTCCGATTCTGTAGATCTTTCTTAGGAGTAAACGCCGATTTGCCGTATAAATTATTTTCTGAAATATGGATAACGAACCGTTTGACCATCTTAGCCTTATGGGTAACTTAGTCTAGGTAGTACAAGAGATTTGCAGACAAGGGTTTCCATGCACTAAGACCATGTCGTTTAGCAATTGTTTGTTCTTCGTGACGCAGACTATTACTCGATCTCTTGTCATCTTCCTCATTACTCTCGATATTACCGAGGCGAAGCCAACAGATCTGTAATTAACTGCATCTCCGTTTCTTTTTATTCTGTCGAGACGTTTCTCAGTTTTCAATGGTACAGTTGAATTGCTTGATGTTAGGATCCCTGAAGTCGGTAAAGTCCTGATGTAATCTTGCCGAATGTTATTTAGATCCGTTGGTATACCGTTGACCAGCTATTCCAGTGTTGTTTCCTCCATCGCGGCAGTCACTGTGGTGTTCAAGTTGTGCATACGAGCGAGGGTACTGGGTTCTCTACGTCTACTTAGCACCTGGCTCTTGGTGGTGCAACTTCGCCCGCTAGAGTGCCACTCGGCTACTCCTTAAAATCTTTTACATTTCAAACGACTGCTTTAATTGCGTATTTTGATTTTTTCAAGTTGCAGCTGGCTCTCTGTTTAGTTTTGGCATCACATGTTAAACGTTTGCGCTTCACCTCCTTTCTAAATTTTTAGAACTTGCATTTTTAGAACCTTGAAACACTGGAGCCGTTTTTAGTAACTGCAGCGGGCTCTCAGACCCTTCTAAACTTTAACCTTCCATTTTTCCGCTTTCTTGACTTAGTCCGTCGACCGAGGGGATACCACTTCGTCCGTGCTCTTATTACCTGAGAAAACATCCTCCAGTACTATTAGATTAACTCAGTTCTCTTGAGTTATACCCCCAGGTTCCCAGTCTGTCTGGTTCTGTTTGTAAACTGTGGTCCAACGATTTTTCTGAAACGTCGTCTATTTTTCTGGCTTCGGTACCCATGAAATCCCAGGTGTACGCAAAGGAGACTGGTTGCTCAATCCTACGGGTGCCTCCTATTGAACACTGGTTGTCATTCATTGCCTTTTTATGTGCCAAGCCCAACAGTGCAAGCGAACTTGCTCCACGCCACCTAGTGGATCGATTTAATGCTCCGTCCCTAGTCAACTAGGTTAAAGCAAGTCCAAAGACATTATAAGAGCAGCCTACAGTTTCTACGTGACCTTGGTGGTGTTGTAACTTCAAGCTCATCATCTTTTTTGCCCTTACCGTCAGTCCCCGTAAAACACTCGGTAACTTTCCTCCTCTCTCCTCAACTAATACAGGACTTTAGCGAGCAAAAGCCAAGGGGAGAAGGAGTACGCGACTGGCTAACACTCACTTGACATTTCTTGGGAATTTTGAATTTTCAAATGCCCAAACAACATCGGGCGGTAGGTGATGGCTGAAAATAATGATCTATCGGACTTCCAATAGCTTATCTATGTACACCTGTGCGCTGACCTCAAAAGCGCGACTGAGTAATTGTGACTGACTGTTTCCTAGAGAGGTCACGTGCTCCTTGGGCACGATGCATGTTACCTCCACCAAAAGTGCAAAATGTGGAAGAAAAAAGAGAGGATGTAGTTTATGAGAAGCAGTATCACGCAGTGGAAATTCAAATCAGTTTGTTCCTTTCAGGTACATTTATATATTTAGGAAGTAAGAACCACTGGGGTGGCAAACGTACCACAGTGTGAGAAAAGAATAAATATGCTGTAAGAGTAAGGGAGTTTGAACAGATAGTTAAAAACGGAAATCAGTAGATGCAAACGTTTCGTATGGTCACGGTAACAGGTTTACAATAACATGAATGTTTTTGTGGCAAACGAGTAAGGAGGGTATGTAGTTAGTGAGTGGGTTAAGATTGACCCATTAGTTCCGGGGTTGATCAAGTTGACGAACAGTTATTTCTGAACACAGCTGGCTTGTGTCAGTTGATTGCGACCGCTTCAGCAAATCTCAGATACCTTGGGTTGGGGTCGATCAACAGGATTGTGAATGTGCATGCTGCTGGGTGATGAGGAAGTGGCTAGCAGCTGTGGCGATCAGCTGTTTACGTGTTTTATCAACGTTGTTCTCTGGCAATAGAGACTCCTGCACCCGTTTAACCGGATGTTCCTTTGCTCTGGAGACCAAGCCTCTCCCGATTCTGATTATTTAACTTTCTCCACAGCTACAGGAATGGATGAACACAGTGTGAGGTGGCACCCATAGGCTGATTTCATTTGAATGAAGGCACCTGTATCTTCTGAGTCTGGGCGGTTACACGGAGTTGAGCTGCATTGTGTTCTTTTAATCGAACTTCTTTGTTGTTACGTTGTTTGATGTATTATGTTATTACATTTAAAAAACATCTCAACTTGGATACTCTTCTCTACTATGGTCGCCTCCTCTGATGGTGGCTTTG
The DNA here is from genome assembly GCA_008508345.1 of Paragonimus westermani. Lineage (NCBI taxonomy): Eukaryota > Metazoa > Platyhelminthes > Trematoda > Plagiorchiida > Troglotrematidae > Paragonimus > Paragonimus westermani. The sequence continues at coordinate 19,385 of QNGE01003538.1, forward strand.
GTCTACTGCATCTTCCTATGAACCTTTCGGCGTACCCACCCTATTCTTTGGACGGAAACGATCGTGTCTACTTCACTTAGAAGTCTGTCCTACGTACATATTCGCTTCTTATGCGAACAGCATATTCGATGAGGTTCGTTTGTGTTGGATAGAAGTGAGGTTGCTAAGGTCTGAGTATTGCTTGGACCACGTGAATTTCCTATACACAGCTCTTCTGTTCGAGCTATCTTTTCATCGAATCATGAATATGTTCAGAAACGGCAGGCAATTGTTAACCTCATACATACTCTTCAAGTTAGGATGACAGCTGTTTAGGCGTTGTACCAGGTTATCTAATACCCGCTTAGATCGACTGAATATTATTGTCGTCGAAATAACGCGTAAAATGTGACAAGCTTGCTATCCCCATAGCTAGCTTTTGCTTAGTTCTCAGCGTGAAGATATCTACTATTTAATATGGAACCTGGCGGATATCTCACAGCTACCTTATCTATTTGACGGTATTACTGCTGATAAAAACGAAAAATGACATTCTCAGTGAAGTGCAACAAATTTCCCTCACTATATTGGTCGGGCGAGGTGACGTAATATGATCCTCTCGATGAGCTCACAAAGGCAGTCAGTCGTTTTGTGCAGCTGGGCGCTTGTGAACAGTGACAGTTTTCACAGTGCACATCAGTTCATTAGCAAGATTGGTTTCGTCTTGGTCACCAATCAGTTTAAGTTCAGTTTAATGGAGTGTGTCTGAACCTTTTGTCCTAATGGAGTTGAACTAGCGAACAGCCACTATGTCAATTTATGGTATGAAGAGTATGTCACAGTCAGGATTGGCTTGGTTGTTTGTCATAAAAAAAGCGGTGTTATACATTTGCCATTGATGAGTCGGTACCAAATGGTTGCCTCTTCCACTTTTTGTGCCCCGACTGTTTTGCTCAATCAATCGCATTGATTCTTACTCATGCTTAGGGACGAGTTGGACCTTGTTGTGACCCACGAGATGAGCCGTTTAATGGTCTAATTTTTGTTGCTTGTATTTTCAGGAAAACCACAAGGTTTCATCGATAAAAGCGCTGCATAATTGATTACTGGAGTAGCTTAAGCTATTATCTTGTATTCCATGTTTTCAGTATCAAGGCAACTTGATGTGCGTTGCTCCGACGTGACTAATGTGAGCTTTGGCGACTTGAGTGCAACTGTATGTGAGCAAACACACAAGTGGGCTTCACACTATCTAAGTAGTTCTGAGGCTGGAATTGCCGTTTGCGCAACATTGACAAAAATGAAGGAGAAATCAGTTAAAAGTGTACTGGGAAGAGTATCTATTTGTTTGGTTCGTAACCAATGTGAATGTGGGCACACCATTGTTTTGCAGCACGCCACTACATTGCGCGGGTTTAGAGACCACAAAGCTAAAAACAGAACCCACTGATTGTACCTAGCGAGACAGTTGGACTCTCCATAATTCGTAACCACGCTACTGCCTGATCCCATCATGGCCTTCCCAATCCTTAGTGAATTTCCCAAACTCTTCATGGTGCGTTAACCTGTCAGTTCGCGTGCGGATTACGCTGCCTGACTATCACGGACTGCGTTTCCATTGTGCTACCAGTTAGTCACTTGTTTGGGATTTTTGAGATACACGCTGACTAACAGCAGTGCTGCCTGCACCATCTCCTCATTCAATGCAGGCCAGTTGCCTGAGCAAACAATGACTGAACGATGGAGATCTGTTGATGATCTCTTCATGTATGACGCTTGTGCATCTTGGGGCGGAGTTAATCACACACAAGCGTTGTGTATCCTGTATGGCGCCGTGCAAAACACAGCTAGCGTTCGCTATCTCAATTAATGCCACAACAACATTGTTAAATATTCATAAAATTGTGCCACGGAGGTAGGTGAAATGATCTTCGGGCGAGTTGTCTGAAACAATCTACTTCTCTCTGAAGGTAAAAGGCTAGCAACATACAGACCATCTCGGCCGTTCAGCCTACTCGACTTGTTCTGAATCAAGAGGGCAAAGGAGAGTTAAAGCTTCCATCCGCCTACTTCATGTCTACCATCTTGGCATTTGAATCCTTCACGTAAGTCATCTAGATTGTCGTCTACATGATAACTAGACAAGAATTTGGGTATCGTACAACGTTCAAACTCGCGAGTTCTTCGCCGCACCTCTCCCTAACCTTTCACCTTACTTTCAAAGTGAACTTATATCGATTTAGACAACGTTATGTACTTTTTGGGAAGGATAGTTCCATAGTGCGTCACTAGCAATTGAATAGAAGATGATCTCTATTTCTTACTTTATCACCGACCATTTGTTGGTCCTAGTGTTCTACCTCAGTCGCATTGTGCGAATTTGCAATCACGTCCGGTTCATAATTCTGCTTATTGTTTGCAAATCTATTCTCCTTTGGGCTTGACGGATGAACTCTGAGTAACTTGGACGTTACGAAAGCGGAACATTTGGTCATGTGGTTTCACATAGAATTCGAGCAGCTTTTTTTTGTAAACGACAGCCTCTGATTTATACCAATCACGCAGTATTTCTTCGGTTTATCAAAACATGGTATCAGTTCCACTCCGACTTTCAAAAGAAGGTGAGCGGTTCTCTTGACCTGTGGCTTTCAGCTCTAGCAGTTTGTGCTCCAGGATCACCTCTATTTCTGATTCAGGGCCAACTTAAAGACCGTAACCGACCAGTTGATTCTTATTGTCATCATGCCCTGGCTATATTCAGCTGAACCGCTTTTTTAAGTGACACCAAACCTGCAAGATTGATTGGTGGTATGTATACCTTTTTTTCTAATGTTTTCTCACCACCAGTAAACGATTGACCACACCAACCATGAATAGGAAGGCACGTTCCATCTCTTTTGTTTATTCGGCCAAACATTCTTGGCGGTCATTGCATAGGCTTCTAATCATTTTCCACCTTTGTTCTCGCCTTAGTTCCCTTGTTATATTTAAAATCCGGAGGGATCAGAGGGCGCTTGAATAAAAATGTCTAAACGTAGTTGGTATTAGTTCACGCCAGAATTGTGCGCTCCTTCCGGGATTTTCACAGACCCTGCGATCTTTTCCGATTTTTCTTATCTTACTCAATATTGTTGGTTTGCTCATGCGGGTTATCCGGTTAACGTTCCTTAGCATGTCTCCTCTAACACTAACCAAGTATTGTTTACCGGCGCCGACCTATCAGCAAAAGATGATCGTGTTGGACAAAACGGGTCACGACCGCAGGCCGGAAAAACACATTTCAGGTGGCCCGTACGTCATAATTCATACAAACAAATAAAAAGTTTCAACAGCAACTCTGTTACAAAGGTTGAAGGTCAGGGTGGACCATACATCCAAAGGCGATTCGATGATTTGCTTAAAATACAAAAAACCTGGGGGTACGGATGAAGTCAGTCATTGACTTTACAGGAATCTTAACCTGTCTTGCATCTTTACACTTCTTGAAGAGTCCACAGGTTATTTTATCCGGGATTCTACTGCATTGGTTACCAAGCTGAAAAAACACGGCTCAGGCTGAGATCCACATTTGGTCGGGATTGATGACGTTACACTTTTCACCATGGTCCCAATACGAAAACATCCTGTTGTTTTGAGACGGATGCTACTTCAAGTGAAATGACTGGTTTATTTGTTGGTGAAATTATGGGAGCTGCGAAGCTTTGGTCACCGTCCACCCCTTACCGTCAATAGGATGCTCTATTACTAAACATGCGGAGACTAGATGTGTTCGCTCATCTCTCTCACTATTGTTGACTTGTCCATCCAAGACAGAGGACAACTTTCTGTCTGGCTTTCTTAGTCCTCTCAGAGTTTAGTGGAGGTATTTCGGTGATAAGTTATCGCTGGTCTGCACGGAAGCCATTGACGAATTTATAGAACGCATAAATGCCCTTCATCTTTACATCAAGTTCGCGACTTCAGTCGCTTGGCCGGGAACTGAGTTTTCTAGATTGTAGAATACGCAGAAGGGCTACTGTTAAATTTGGCACTGGAATGTACGGAAAGGATATCCATTCCAACTGGTGCCGTTCCTTTGGCTCAGAATACCTTGTGTGCACCAGGAGGGCAGCTGCATCTAATCTGTTTCACGAGGCCCTTTTGCTAACTGGTTCCAAGGTCAGATTATCCAGAGAGTGTAAGATCATTAGGTTAACGCTGAGAAAGCGGTTATGGTGACGAAATATTGCGTCGAATCCAGAAGGTAGCATGCGTCAAGGTTAACGAACCCAGGACTTAGCTGTTGGCTACTGTTGTTCCATACAGGACGAGCACACCGAAAGACCTTAATCGGTCATTCAGTAGGTATGACGTCAGAATAGCTTTTAAGGCCACCAGTACGGTCCAAATTAAAGTAGTCTAATTGAAGGATAAACGATCAGTTCTGGCGCAGTTACATTGTGCATACCGAACTAGCTGTGAAGATTTGCAAGTCTCTTCCTGAGTTACCAAAGAACCCGGTGCAGAAAGGAGCCTCGCAACGACACTCCTCAATTTCTGAGATGAAAGCATGATTCGGCGATTGCTATCCCCAACCAACACCAAGTTGCCTTTGGCCATCCGACTGTGGTAAAAGTGGTTTCCGTAGCCACGAAGAACGTCTGTCCGTGGATGTTCTATTGATCGTTAATCCGTCACAAACGGTGAACCCCCCATAATCTTCTGAACTGTCGGTAGTCTGGCATGATCTGTTTGGCGTTCCAGAATGACGCCATGTGAGAAAGACTCACCGTAGTCCGGTTACCCACCCAATCTCGAATATCCTACGCTTGCGGTTGGTGGTGGCGGTGGTGAATACTCCGTATTCACTGCAAACCCGCAGGAATATGGCTTGAAGGCATGTGGGTGTGAGCTTGTAGTCCAGCCGGCTGATAATGGTTAGTCAGGTTATAGGCTTATGTAAGATTGAAACTTAGTTATCGGAACCAAAAATAGAGATGCTCGAATAGCAGGGTCTAAACTAGGGAGGAAGAGACTGGAAATATAATAGAAGAGGAATTAAGATATGAAGTTGTATATTAACACTTTCTACAGAGTATTAATAAGCTTTGGATTTGGTCTGAGTATCATACAGAACCTTAGGCATTCAGTGCACGAACAAAGCTAAGGTAAGGAGAAGACAAAAGGCCACCACGACAGGTTTCTGAAAAGGAGAGCGGGCGGTTTACCATACGATGGTCGATACGAATGAAAAAAAAAGACCGGTGTAACTTATACCGAATGTGCTCCCCGTCTGTTTGTTAACGGTTCGGTGTAAGTACGTGGGTTACCTACCAACTCGGGGCGGTCAGCACATTCGTGACCGTCTTCGCCGCAGCGCTACAGGCCAACGCCACTACGATCTGTGTTTAACTTCCGAACCGTGTGCTTGAATTCATAACGGTTAAATTTTTGGACGTAATCCAGGTTACGGTCCTCCATGTGGGCTGGTTCAAAGCCAGTTTCTCCGATATTGATATTACAACGCGAAAGACCGAAATAACGTCCTGTTAATGAAGATCCTGGTAGCCGGAAGTTCTACACGCACACAGACACAAACTGATGGATGCAGTTCTGCTTGCGTTTGGGCCTCATGATGCGAACTCAGTTGACCTAATCCCATCCATCCTATACTGCATGTCATACGAGCATGTTCTGTTTGATGACTGTTTTATGTGAAGGTTATGCTCTGGTTTTTATGGTGTCATTTGTTAATAGCTGTCGACAGGGTCGAAATGTTGCGGAACCCATAACCTCTTTGTTTTACCTCGTTGTGGCTTGACCAAGAAGTCGCTTATTAGTTCCAGATAACTTTGCGAGCCAATGGTACAACGACCGTCGGCCGCCTATAAGAGTTTCGATGCTCCATGCACGTTACAGAATAAAGTGGTGATCAGCGTACTCTGGAAGGAGTTGGAATCCCCCCCCTACTGTTAACGAATCTGGCTCTCCTCGGGTTTGGTAATCCGACACAATGTATGGTCAATGAATTACCTATACGTGACAAAGACAAGTCTGGTGTCTTTGAGGCTGTTAAGTAAGCTCCTGATCTGCTTTTTGTAAACGGGACTAACTGTTGATCAGCGTCAATCACGAGCTCTCTTCGGCCTCTCAAATCATTTGAGGAAGTCCTTTTATTTTTATATTATTTTTGTCTCTGTCGTCTTCAAAAATAGGTAGGTGATGTGTAGCCGTTGTCTATTTGGATCTCGCTAACTTGAGCTTCATGACCACTTATGCTGTCTGAAACAGTTTGTTCCCTTTATGAACTTGAATAAGACAACCAGAAGACGCAATTCATGTGATGTTCTCCGGAGTAACATGTCGTACATTCTGATCACACATGGACATGTAACTAATTTTAAACGAGTCAAAATTCCACAGAGCGGAAGTCATGGCTTAAGGGATTAAACAGACATCAAAAATAGAAATAACAATTGTGGGGCTGCTGACTACCAGGTTAGCCGCAGTGTCAACACAAATTGTTTTTGAACATACAGGGAAGGACTGTGACGTTCAATAGCCAAAGCGTCAGCAAACTGGAGTATGCGTCTTCGGATGCTCCGAAAGATCACCGAGAACGCGTCAGAAACTTTGACTGTGTCCTGTTTGTATTATGTGCCTTGCCACGGAAGATGCGGGGTGCCGTCCATCGGCATCCATCCAGGCTCCTGGCGTTTTTAATTGTGTCTCCAGCCGTTTGGGTATATGCTTCTTGATACGAACAGCTAGCTGTCGGTTTGTCCTCCCTATACAGTTCATACTGCAGCTACACGAGTATTTGTATAAACAGTGAGATGTGACACACGTACACTGTTTGTTCGTAACCGGGGCGACTGGTAGAGTTCTCGTTCGTTGTATTATACACAGTTTTGCAACGTAATAAGTCCTGGATGCGCCGCTGTTAGACGCTTCCTCGTCAGTGTTGACCAGCTGTCCCCTAGAAACGGGACTTCTTAATACACCGTCCTCTTCGGTACCGTCGTCACTTCTACAGTTGAGATGACGGCTTTGCTGCACTTTTTAATAAATCCCAGAGGGTACCTGTTGACTTGCAGGGTGTTTGTCAGTAAGCCTAACTCTAGCTGTAGGTTGTCTTCAGTGCAAATCCTCCGTGCTCTATGGAAAAGCGTCCTGACTAGACTTCTCTTATACTGCACCGGACGGAAGCTTTCGAAATGCATGTACTGTCCAATCCAGATAGGTTTCCTGTAGACGGATCTCCCTACTGTGCCATCTTGTCTTCGAATGACTAGAATGTCCAGGTACGGAAGACAGTCATTCGCTTCGTTCTCTCTTCTCCGTTTTAGGTTCAGGTGAGCCTGGCTCAACTTCGAGAATAACGTATTTGATTCACTGGAGCTTTCAAAGATAGCTAGAATATCATCTACGTAGCGTCTGTACAGCACTGATTTTGACAGGTTTTCGAATAGTGTGGATTCTACTTTGGCCATGAAGAAATCCACCGTCGTCGAAAAGCCGTCTGGAACGCAATAGATGACCTTTAGTGTCCCATTTCCCATATAGTTCGATTGGAGTTAGCTCAGTCGGTTTTCACAAAAGTCAGCCCATATATTAAATCGGCGTGATTGGTTAATGCCATCACTTTAAAATATCGTCTTACTAGTACCAACTCGATGGTCAACATAGTCATGCATAATTGAAAATGGCATATTCTATTTCTAGTTTAAAAGGTTCGCTTCATCTCTCTTGGTTGCTCATCGAAGTAACGCTTACTTTGTTTTGATAATGCTTCCGGTCACTTCGAGTTTGCGTTTTTTACGGAAGTTGTTTATCGTATTCACAACTAGATGGAATCGAGTGAGACCGATTGGTAAGGTTAATCGGTGTGACAGATATTCGATTCTGACACCACTACACGACTCCTTCGGAACGTGATTCCTTATAACAATCCCTCACAGCTGCTGTGGTTCTTCCACAGTGCTCGCCATGTTATCTCGCTTCACCTACTATAGACAACTTTTTTGTGTGTTGTCCATGGAGCGCTCTATACCCATCCTTCGTTCGGGGCTAGGCCGTTGTTTTGCCATTATTGCCATATGACTTCCGAACAACTGATGGACCTAGGTGGATACGTACACTGGCGTGATCTGAGCCAAGGCGGTTGTTCTAAAGTGCACGACAGCCATGGACAGTGTCGTCACATGCAATTAAATGTTGTCCATTTTATTTCCACGGCCGAGATGTACAGAGTGGGCTGAATATGGTATAATGCTTCTTGTGTTGACTGGGGATGGGCGGTAGAGTCAAGCGTTCGCATGCATTCCCCCTAATATACAAGTGCTTTAATGCTTAATCTGTTTCAGAAGGTGAGGTTGGGCGTCATGGATCGTCTTATTGGCGACGTTCGAACGAATTTCCGCCTGAGAATACACTGACCTGTTAACGTTGTTCGAATTTCGCCAACAAACTTTAATCAATGCGTTAGGTCCCACAGTACACAAACGAATGCTTAGTGGGGTCCAGTGGGTAAACATCGTTTTGCTTCGGCTCCAATTGTGATGTGCGCCCCAACTTGATCACAATATCTGGATTCATCTTCACAAAAGACTCTGAGGGATAGGTGAGTGAGTTGACAGTCGTCTAGCAATAAATTCAAGTGAACGGCAATGGCAGAACTGTAGATTCGCGTCACAGAGACGTAGTCAGTATCGAGCTCCAGAACTGAATGACCACTCCTCCCAGCACTTTGCTGGCCTATTCGTCAGTGAGAGTCAACGTTAAGAGTTCTACTATTTGCTTTGGAAAACACTAATCACTGGAAGATGCGGTCAAGACGGAAAGTTTGGGCAAAAATGGGATGGGTTACTAGTACCAGCTTAACAGCGTTGGTGTTATAAGACTGATGCCCTTAAGAACTTCTCGGGCGTTTATTCCCTGCAAGAAGGCTGGCTGGAGAGATTTTGCTTCGAGTCTCAGACGCAAGGATATGACCTGCAAGGCAACGGAAAACAGTTATTTTGAAAACCCCTACTCGATGGCAATAGCTCAAGCTTGCGACTCATTTGACATTGAGGGTCTTACCTAACCCGATTGCGCAGTGATTAGGGCAATAATTTCTGAGTGTGGTGAATGCTGCTGGCGCTAAATGTGTTCACAGTTACACCAGGTTTTCAATTTATTAGTTATATTAATTAATATTAAAATAGATAGTAAAATAATGATAAACATTAGTTAATTATGTTGGAGTTTTTTCGGTCTTTTCAGCTAATGAGCTATCGGTCACAGTCAGCCGGAAGACAGCCGCAAAAATACTTCTGCTATATGTTCACGATGTCACGTCTCAACACCTAAGCACTCTTACGCAGTCGACTGTGCACACAAAACCCCCTATGATTACAACTGCATCCGGGCTGACCACTGCTCTTTGGCTTGTCTAATACGATTGCACTTAGTAAGATCAAGGCAGTGTTCGGAGGTGGTCCTCGTGTTGAGGTAGCGGAATAAGTCGTGGCCACAGTTCACCACCTCAAGTTGTCAGTTTAAAGTTTACCTGAAAAAGGGCCCAAAAACGGTGAATTTACGTTACACGATGAACTCTTAACACGCAATACGTGGGTTGTCTGTTTGATTCTTTCTCCATCTGCCTCTACCCGGTAAGTCAAAACGGAGGCTCAATCGGTTACATCGTCTTTTTGAAACTGACCGTCATTAATGATTTGCGTGATTTCACTTTCCCAAACTCACACTCTTCGTCCATACACACTGACGTTTTGTCTGTCCAACGGCTAAAGTATTAATATACGATAATAATTAGGCCCATGTTATTCCACGTTTCAATTTGTTTGACAATAACTTAAGTCAAGTGTTCCTCTAAAGCTGATACATCCCGAAACTTTTGTATTGTGAATGCTTTAATAACTTAGTTACATTCTTTCAGAGACGCGTAATTTATCTGGGATTTTATTATAAGTGATTTCTACCGGTTGCGTGTAATAGTTGACATTAAGAGGCGAGATTGTCTAATACACTGAACGCGTTAGCGCGTGGCTATGCTTTGCGTGGATCCTGTAGACGTTTTATTGGATGAACGTCCCTTCAAATTTATTATTAGTGATCTCAGTTGTTCTGGATTTATTGCTTATCTGAAGTATTAATACAAATGTCCTTATTTAATACTTGATGCACATCAAAATTTACGCCTCTTGAATGATAAGCGTAGTTAGTACAATACGCCACATTTTTGTTATGGTACGAATCCCACAAGCTTGAACCAAGTACCACTAGGATTTTCGCAGTGTATTCGAACCGGATGGTGAACCAACCATATAATTGACCCCATTATTTCTTGCTTCAGAATGCGTGACAAATTGAGGATGTCTGAACGTCTACGCATTCATGAGTTGGTTGCCACCTGACCTTCATCTGCTTGCAGTACACATATACGGATGCCTCATGAGGACAAAATGACGTACATATCACTGCGTGTATAGGGGTCCAACTTCACCTCTACACACAGTCTTATATTAACAGACCAAGTGCACCTTATAACACGCGATCATCCCAGCGTAGAACTGGTTCTGCTACCGTGCAAGAACAAACATTTTGCATCGTTTAATCTAACCGCAGTCGTTTCACCCTTTGGTCTGCGACACGGTTTGTCTCCACCCAGACCATATTTAGCCAGGCAGCCGTGGTTCATCATCATTCATTTTTTACCGTGAATTAGCGATTGTGGTTTTCGGCTGCATCTTTATCACTCACGTAAATAGTCAGACTTCGTGATTTCAATTCCACTTGATCATCATATGGTTAGTCACAATCCTGACGTTCACACAGACCTTCCAACCAGATCCTTCTGAAAAAGATAACTAGATTAAAGTCTCTTTCTTATTAAAGCATATCAGTAGCACACACACACTTGCTACGACCGGAATTCGAACTTTGGTCCACGGTCTGACGAGGTAACTGCGCCGCTCATTGTATCAATGCCTTCATTTTAGGTACGGTCAAATTATCATATCGAAACTCCCAGCCAAATTCGTTTGTGATTTGACTGTGTCCCTTCTATTTCCTTTACTTGTGTACAGTTTAACTTTCTTATACACATTCATAGTTTCTTGTTATGTTCCTTCCTCCGTTTTGTTGCTGCAGTTCTTTCTAACCAATGAAGATTGGGAATCGTTGCACAATGTTCATAGTAGTCAGATTGAAAAGAATTCCATAATCGAACAGTTGGTGGAAGCGCGGAATTTACCGATTCGTATGGTGGGTCGGGATGGAGGAATCAACGTTTGTCAAATTTGTGGATTGATTAAACCTGACAGAGCTCACCATTGTTCTGCTTGTGGAAAGTGAGCTCTATATTTTGAAAGTGCAAATCGTACTTATTCCTGTTGTTTAGTAAATGATTGATAGCAAGTGATCATCTTTTCACCATTTTCTGCTATATACTCCACTTATATGCGCTTGCTTTTTCCAAAAATAATACATCGATAAGCTAGTACGATTCTGCGAAAATACCGTTAATGCTTGGGAGGCCTCAGTGTTCTAGCAACACTTGGTTCATTGTTCTAGATTGTGGGCACTGCAACGTTTGCAGATTATGCAGGTGGTAACTAAGGGGCGTTTTTTGAAAATTGCACCCTTTCTTTACGAAACCAGACGTAAGTAAGTGCTCCCTTTTTAGGTCACTAATCTCAGTTTTGTCTGTTGTTTAGCTGTTTTGCCTTTGCTCTTTCAAACGGCCTGTTCATCACCACCGTTAGTTTAGCTTATCGGTTATTTGGGTGTGACCTTCCTTTTATACTGACACTTGTCTTAGAATTACATTCAGTGTGAGCAGTTTGAAAGTACGAAGACACGATTCGTTTACAACTTGTGTCCTTACGGGATTCATTGATAAAGTAGCGAGACAAGTTTGTTTCCTGTGCTCCTTTATCAGGTCGATTACAGTATTACGTAGTGTGCTCTGTGCCGTGTTATTCTGCTAGCCTTGACAATCGTCCCTGGAAGAGGTTAAATGAGATGTTCTAGATAGTCATAGAATGCCCACCAAACGGTTACTTTTATGTGGGGTGTTGAATTCACTTATATGTGTGGTCCGACTTCATCACTGCGGCGGCGCTAGCTATCGCTGGGTTTGGTTCGGCATTACTGGGCGCCTTGTGGGGTGAATACTTGATAATTGATCCTTGTTTCGATAGCAGCAACATATCAGCTAAGTTTATTTGAGCTTGCAGCTTATCCGCCGTAGATATTCGACATCAAATAGCAGGATCACGTGATCTAAATACTCTCGGATCACTGAAACCTAGAGTAGTTGCAGTATCCGCACTCGAGTCCCCACGAAACTGACTGGTTGTTGAGCGTCGTTACCTTTGAGCTACTACAAGCTCATCGCACTGGTGATGGACACTGACTCCCCGTTGTCCTAAAACTACGAGAGGAAAGTAGGTTTTTAGTTTAGAAAGAGTGGGGAAAAGGGATGGTAGGTAATTACAAAATTCGTGTGTCTAAGCACATTTAGCATCAATATTTACCATCTTGCAACCAAAATACTGGGTTGTAATTGAGGGTAAGAGGACATCTGTAAGACAACTTACGACTTTCGCTCATCATTCACAGCTTTCGGCCTTACTCATAGGTACGGCGGTTTAGGCCGCTGTTGGTTCTGACAACGATCGTGAAGTAGCAGAGTAATAAATAAGTACCAATGGATAACGAAGAAAACGGAACAAATAAAACAACTTGCCAAAAGTAATTGAGTTTCACGAAAAAGAGTTTACAGTTTTGCAGATGCAGACTCACCATTGGCTGCGACCTGCTCTTAGGCCAGCACTGTGGGTGGTTGCGAACTGGGTAGAAAACATCTACGAACTTTGCTCAGCGGAGCGGTCAAAGCTTTCATAACCCATAACCACATCATCGCCTGATCGCTTCGTAGTTCCTCCCAACTATCAACAGCTGCATGAAGCAATGTGCGGTGCGGTAGAATCTCCATCGGTATGTGGAACGCATGGCCTGACCAGCGGAAACTACTTTTTTGCTATCTCAGTTACCGGTCGCGAACTTGCTAATTTATAAATTACGCGCCGATAGGCTATCGCAGTTAACTATGTCACACAACAGCATTCATACCATTGAGCCAACTGACCACTAGCCTTCTTAGCGTCCCAGCTACAAAATCTCTTTTATGGAGTCCTCGGCCAAAGTGACGTAAATGACTTTCAGTGGTTGGCTTACGTACGTGTACTTACTTCCCTGTATCTGTTGCCAAGTTTTTGGCACTGGTCACTCAAGATACATGGTGAGAACTGAATTCTCATGGGGTGTCAGTCATCCACAGCAAACTGTCTTATTTCCTCTATATGAATAGATGCACAATGGGGGAAATAAAGCAGAAATGCAACAGGTGTGAATGGATACCTGATTCTAGTTTTGTCCGGACTCCGTCTCTCTCGGCCGACATTTGATCATTGTTCTTCTGTCCCTCAAAGGCATAGGCTTAAACAGATCTTACAAAGGTACCGAACTTCCCGAAATCCGCTTCTTAACAGAACTGATTTAGCTCATGAGCAAGCAGACCTATATGTTTCTAATCTGCATAGATCCAGTAGTTACCAGGAGATTGCTGGGACTGACACCAAACCTGTTCAGGGGTTGCACTCTTGGTTCCTGGCAGGTTCACTTTGTACCCCTCTTATTTCCTGTGACTGGTGAGGAACCAGTGTGCATCCTTGCCCATTATTGCTGCTGATTTCTGTGCACGTCTCCGTTTCTTCGTCTGTTTTTTTTCATTTTGAGCCTGTTCAATAGTTCTGGTACTTAAGGGCTTCGAGACTACTATCCTCCTATCAAGCTAGCAAATTCAATTTGTCCACCAGGTTGTTTCATCACCTTTATTTACACCAACACACAACCGTCCTGAAAAACACTTTTAGGCGGATGTCTTAATATAAGGAGGTCGCAGTCGAGCGGCCTGTCGTCTGGCAGGTCTACTTGGGACTTGGCTACAATCTTCACGGTTAACCTGAACTTAGCGTACTTAGGGTCACCATCTTCCATCCATTCTCGTAGATGTCAAATCACGGTCCGCCTTCTCTGTGGTTATGTTTTTTTCACGTTCATTGCAAAGATCACATTTTTTTAAGCCTACTATTATTTTCAGACCGATAATCCCACGTATTTGTTGTTTAGATGTGTCCTCCAATTGGATCATCACTGTCCATGGTAAGTCTCCACACAAATTGGCACATTCAAGAATGTAACATTCACACATAATGAGATACCTTTTTATTTTGCCTTACATCTCGCTGCCTACGAAGTTGAAAGACACACCATTTCCCCGGTTTAATCAGGTTACTGACTTATTTTTTTTGCACGGCGTTTACGCGAAGCAAATTTGCGAGGAGCCAGTGTGCGAGACTTACTGCCTGACAGGTTTCCCAGTATGTTGTCGTGTACATGTAACAGAGTAGATCATAAAGCGCATGGCATTGACCAAAGGAAAAAATTAAGTTTACGGGGAGAAACAGTCGTGCGGTCGGCTGGTCTTTCATGATCGTCGTTTTCTTGATATGGCCGTCTGATAGACGAGTTTTTCTCAATGTACAAGGCTGTGCACCGACGTCTCAGCGTAACTATTTCAGCACAGTTGTGTGTGTTATGTTATGTCCTATGATGACTACATCAGCTGTTTCACTCAGTGACCAAATGCGTTCGATTCAGGACTCTACTACCCGCTGTGGCATAGAACTTTTGTCTTCTGGTCCAAATGGTTAAAGAGCGCGTAGCATGGTATCATACCCGGTTGTAGACAGATACAGTTCATTATAGGTAAACGACCAATCAGGAAGCAGCAAAGCAGTGTCAGGCAAAATCATCAATAAGACCTGAAAAGGAGGCTTGACTCAAATACCTCTTGTTTTAACGAACCAGTGCTGTTCACTAGAAGTTCCGGTTTGCTTTGAAACGACCGCATTGGCGCCCTAGTTCAGTTGAGCCATAGTGAAGGTTGCACGATTCCTTTGTTTGGTGATGAACTTGGGCTGAGTTGGACCTTAATGCCATTGGTAAACTACATAAGCGGTTATTAGTGATTGAGTGAGATTCGTTGTATGATAAATCCCGAGGAGATACGGGGCGGTTGCTGATTCCGGTAGTTTATGTGGCAGTCGCTGTGTGTACACTGGCTTGTCGATTTACTGGACAACATGCTTCCTAACCCCTTCTCGGCTGCCTTCGGAGTTCTCAGAAGCAGTTACCCTTTTCCACCATGCCAATGTAGTCTACCTTTAAGCACCAAATGAAGGTGTCCAAATCACCCACGAGATTGCCACTCACTGTTGGTTACCACTGGGCCACACCAAACTCATACACAAAGGGGACCACGTGTTTGACTTTCGTTACACTGAGCACTTTCACCGTTGTCATTTCGGTGACTGCACATTCCATCGTATTTACAAATGAAGCAGCAGATACTTCTGCATACCGCTATAACTTGGGTTTTCGTTCTCCTAATTTCGTTATGTGTATATAAACCTCGGAAGTGTCTTGTTCTGACTGCACTGATTGTTTTTTGATTTCCGTTTGATTGGATGCTGACCGAAGGCCTGGCTAGGTTTCATTCTAATCAGATTTCATATGTTATTGTTAATCGACATTTGACGGTTATCTTGATTGGGAGCTAACCGAAACTTTTGCGCTGCGGTCTTCGGATTGCTTAAATACAATACGGTTTTGTCTGAAGCCTTAAAAAAGTTTCAGGTGTCACAGCCACCATCGCAATCGCGGCATATGCATGAAACAGTCAAACTATCTATACTTGGTAGCATACGATTATGTCACCTGTTCGTTGTTTCAGGATTTTTCACTGATGCGTGTGGCACATATTCTGTCTTCACAATTATCGGATTGAATAATCCATTTCCCCACACTTTCCCAAGCTTTTTGATCAGTAAGTGAGTAGCAGGTGGTTTGTAGAAGGATTGTTTAATTCCAGTTCTCACCTTTGAAGTTAAATGGCCTAGCTCGACAATAAACATGCCGCGGCATTGTGTTTAGCAGGCCTACGCATGTGCCTTGGATTCACGATGTAAACCAGGCTGATAGTTTAGATCAGCTCGTGTTGGTACTGGTATTTGGCTGGATATTAAGTTGTTTCAAAGGGACATTCTCGTTGAAGCTGGACACCAGAGCACCTTCTTGCTTACTGGGATTCGAATCGTAGTTTAAGTTTCCAGGAGATACCCGTGTCATTTAGCGCACCGCTGATTCCACATCGGGCTTATCCCACTTACTACATGTAAACATTCATTCACATTCAAGGACGGCTAGCCGGTAAGTCTATCCGAAAGCGAAAACTGCGCTCATCAGCTGATAGCTACACATTACTTTATGGATGCATCCAGCTAGCTCAACGATGATCAGGCTCACTATCAGTTGTAACGTCTCCGGTTGATACCTTGCATATCGCGCGTATCATTGTTCAAGTCTGATGTACTTGCTTTTGTATTATATGAGTATTATGAGTACTCGCTTCCATCTGCAATTCAGTCGTCATGATTGTGTACGAGAGGCAGAGGGTTGTCATTGACTTTTTCGTAACTCTTTCAAAGCAAATACCGATTGCATACTGCAGCGGCTCCCCCTAATTGAAAAGACTGGTTGTAAAGGAAGTCCGATCTAGTCATCTGCACATTAAACACCACTCTGTTTCGACAACATAAGCTGTACCCAGTCAAAGGTCGTACTTGTGAAATTGAAGACATTCCAACTAGTAGCCTGCTGCGCTATTTGGGGTTCCTGTCAGCTGTGTGTCCGGTCTCTTCTTTCTTCTCCAAGTATTTGGTGAAGAGTTCTATGAGGTCCTGAGTATCTTGAAACTGCATTTCTTTCAAGTCATAACCGGGTTACTGTTAAGCATTCTGAGGACATCGGTATTTTCTGAACGTCGTGTACGTTGTATAAACCGACTTGAGTACGTATGCGGCCGTGTCTCTGATGGACGTTCACATCCCCAATACACAAGTTACTGTTACATGGTTTGGTCGATTCTGATCCAAACTTTGTCGTTCCCGAAATTCGGCTTAATTACCTCTTTCGTTTAGGCAAGCCTCCTAATTGGCTTGGAATGTTTCACAACTAGTATTTGTAAGCATAACGGCGGCGTTTGATCCCTTTCTTAGCGTTCATCATCCTTCGTGGCAAATAATATTAAGGTTTGCACTAATTGTTTGCGTTTGGTCTTGTTGTACGACTGGAGTTCCATGTGAAAGGTGCATGTAGACCGTCAGTGTTTGCCAGTGTGCCCTTATCAAATGATCTGAGATGGACGGAAACGCCGAAGTCCGACGACGTGCTGTTGGGAAATTTCTGAACTTGTGGGAAGGTATGGTGCGGTTGTGGACATGTTCTGACTGTGTACGGACTTTCTCTGTCTTTAAAAACCACTTGCTAATAATTCCGGATATCTCATAACCCTATCGCGGTTTTCGAGCCTTAACTGGCTTGAGTGGCCTGCCGGTACCACTTCACATATGCCCCGGCACGTCGCATAGCAGCAGATAAATTGTGATATAACATTTTGGGACTTCAGTTTCAATTGTGTACACTTTTAATGATTCCTGTATCAGCACTAGGTCCTTTAAAAGCATGTTGAAATAATTTATAATGCGCAGTGTTTGTCTGAGACTACCTCCGTCTTATCTCCTTCATCAGTCATCCTTTCGTATCCTTTCGACTCTAAGGAATTCGGTTCTTTCTGTATGATGTGTTTCTCCTGTTTATATGGGACCACTTTTCTGTTATCCTCTTGCTGAATTTGTTTTTAGATGATGTTGCATCTGTAAAATGTGATAACTGAGAAATATTTCGTGAACAGTTTCAGTTAAACCGTTTGCCTAGGCACTTTGGCTCATTGTGGGCCTTATTCTGATTAGGAGCCAGTACGGCGTTACTCCGACGTTCTTGACTGGTTTTCCACATGTACCTGTAGGGCACGACCCGAAGGGAAGCGTAGCTTTGCACGCATAAAGTCAGCAGTGTAATCGTTGTGTTAGACATGCTCCAAATAGCAATGTGCTAATCAAAGTTTCTTGAGACACTTTTCAGGCAGCGTGGGTAACCTTCATCTGAAATGCTAGAATTGAACAAGGGAGCAAAGGCCAAATGTGGTTTACCATAATTAAATCGAGATGCGTAGACGAAAGCACTGTGTACTGGAATGAAGAGCACTCACCTGTTTGAGGCGTAATACCAAATCTAGGGCTTGTTCGCTGAAGGTCTAACTTCATTTCCATTTCTGAAATGTGGCTAACTATCATGTTTCATGGTACGCACTTCCAGATTCACTCTTTCTCATCACTGGTTATTTTCTTGTTAGGGCTCCTCAGGTTCTGATAGTCTGAACGCGTTCCAGCCCATAACCCTCTAAACTGTAGGCCCTTTTAACGTCGACTAGGACGAGGCTACTAGGGCTACTGGTCACATTGAAGGCTGTGCAGTACGGTAATTCACCATCCTAACCGCAAAGTTAGTCCAACTGCGAGTGATTTTGAGTTGTGCTGAACCGGGGTAGTCATATTTTGTTAACACATCAACGAGGTTTTCAGCTTTGACCCAGAGAAATTGTTTACTTTCCTGCAGTTTGGTAGATTGCGCGGGTGTTTGGATTGTAGCCAGGGGAATTTGGTTCGTTTTGGTAAAACTCGTAGCCTTGGGTCTTATCAGCTTGGTACCTAGACTCTATGTAGATCGGGACGATGTGAACATTTATGTCATGCGCACTCTCAAAGGTATCGTGGCAGCAAATGTCACTGTGGTTGATAGTTTGTACTCGTGCCAAGTCAAAAAAGTGGTTTTGATAACTAAGTGCTTGATCGGGTCTATATCTGGTCACTTTTGTTGTTGCTAAGTAGTCGGCGGTTTAATCAACTTCATTTTGAACGTCAATCACATTTGATCGCGGCTGTCTCATTCAGGTAGACTTTCCAGTAAAGATCGTCTGAAACGAACCTAACAGATTTAGTAAAATTTAAGATTTCATTCGCTCTCGGAAGTCCTGATCGTGGAATCATCTATTGTAGTTAAAGTAACAGTTACTGTGTCTCATCCTGAAGCGATTGAGCAATCTGTGCATCGCTCACAAGTGAATGTCGGGGGGTTGCACGTAACAATTCAGTCATGCTTATTGTGAGGTCAGTGACACGGTGTTCAATACGGTTGATTCACGACGGCGCCGTTGGAGTTCTAGTCCCAGATGTGGCAGGGATGTGCACTACTGACGAGCTCTAATAAGGGCGAACCGCAAGTATAGTTTTTCTTTTCAAAAGAAGCTGGCTGTAAAGTCCCTCTGAATTCGAAAGCTACGATCAGCAGTGAATGATGTTCAGTCTAAGGTATTTTCTCGTTACTTTTTCCGTATAAAGTTGCTCGTAGTCATCTACTGGGAATTTGCGCAGTCTGTCACTGTGCGTCTTTCTCCTCCAGTATTCCAGTCTCAAAGTCTTGCGTTTGTCCCAGTCTATGATCGCCGTTTTTTGTGCATAGTGGACAAATCCTTACAAACACCATGGGTCCCTTACGTCCTGTCGACGTTTGTTCGTACTCGTTTCTCCATACATTTTCTCCTTTATTTTCACAGGACGAACAACTGCGTTGGATTTCACAATCACAAGTACTTCATCATTTTTCTTGGCTGGGGCACCGTCTATTGTTTGTATATCGTTTGCACTTCTGCTGCATACTTTTTCCAGTTTTGGACGGTAAGTACTCCTCACCAGGAAATGTGCGATTTTTGTGGCGAGATGTGACATGTACATAGTATGCGTACATATTATTCATTCTTTCACTTCAGGATACATTCAACATCTGGAGTACTGACGAAAAGTCAAAAGTAATGTCTACGTTGTGCCTGAAGTTTGGGTGTAGTCAACAGTATACTAATTTCAGGTTGATTTCTACACTTCTGACACCCGCCGTATGTACATTTTCTGTTGCGATCACATACTCTCTGGTCACCTACCATGGCTGGTTTGACGTGCTAGTTCTACTCACCAAGTGGATCCGTATTTTCGTCATACTGTTGTTGTGCACTTTGTTTCAACAAAACTACCCCCGTCTTCGTAAATAAATAGGAAAACATCCATTTTGTGAAGCGTTGCTTCCGGCACGTGGACCATCACAATCTAATCTGGTTGGCTTATAATATATAGTAGTCTATTTAAGTATGGTCCTCGATTCACAAGCCTCAAATTTACTTTTGATGTGCCTCGTCGTTGTCAGCTCGGTGATTTCGCCTGCTTATACTCAGGATAGCTGTCCTCATCTATCGATTCCATGCTGGGAGTCGGCATCTTTCACACGACTGCTATGTTGGCACGTCTAGTCTGTCGGATGTAGGCTATGGTTCCAACCTGTTGTTGGATGTGTTCCATAGAACTTGTAAGGAACGTTTTTGTTGGTAGACACTTGTCTCAACTCTGACTATCCACAAGTAGTTTGCTTCACTAGTTTTCACCATAAGCTGTAATACTTCAGTGATTGCTTAGCTTTTAGAAATCATTAGGTCAAAAAGGTAAACAGCAATCTTTGTTTATGTAATAAAAGCGGGAATTCGATCAAATTGTTGTGCCAAACTCGTCTATCCAACACTTTGTAAACAATTAACAGAGTTGCAGGTTAGAGTAGGACGGCGTTTACAAGCAGCTTGTTGATATCTTTAACCGCTTCATTTTATTTACCGTTCTTGTTCGACAAACAACCTATAAAGGGAGACAGCGTTCATATCACCGAACCTGCTGAGTCGCCATCTTTCATTTCCATGGCCAGAGTAGATATTTTTGTTTGTTTGTTCAGTCAAATTGACCGCCTTCCATTTTACGTTAGTCGGGTAGTACTTCGGTAACTCATATATCTCTTACTACACGACCCAACCATCGAAGCCAATACATATTCGTGTGTCGGATGTGCGATCTTGTTTTTCCTTTATTGGGTTTGTGCCGGTGCCATCCGATCTGTCGTTGTACGCGAGTATAGGTAGCCAACGATCTAAAGTACTCATACATGTACGTTTAATTCACCTTCCAAGTAACTTCAGTCGTTCAAGATTGGCTTTCGCTTGTTTTACGGGGATAAGGACGTTTTGTTTCAAGCACTGTGCATTTTGATCACTTAATTTTACACGTTTTGCATTGCATGTTCGTTGGTTGAATTAGGTGGTCACTCTCCTGGCTAGTCCATAGTGTTGTGTTTGTTTTAACTTTGTGATAACCAAATCGTTACGAGGTTCAGACTTCGTCTTTTTCTGTTTTGGTCTATGACTTTTGTCTTCTCATCGCACGCGCGTATTTGTTGACAGTCCCACCCCTAGTTCCAGTGTACACAACGTTTTTGGAATGTGTATGTCTAGCTGCATGACATGTTCACTGCTACTGGATTAGTTCATCAGATCGTTTCCAGGCAATCTAATGCAGTGGGAATTGCACATATTTGTTCGCTGTCAAGTGGCACTGGTCTTAACCGAAGCTATACTAGCACTGTCATGTGTGGTCAGTCGCTTCTGGTGTTCTGATTTCGAATTACCACCCATTTTAGTTAACGATGAAAACTATGATGTATTGTAAACGGTGGTATTTTGCCTCTTGTGGTTGTTCTGCTTCCAGGGCATTCACCTAAAATTCTCAAACGGGCTGTTAGCAAACCGTTCTCAAAGTAGATCGATTTCTATTAAACCACCAGCATTGTTTGTGTTCACGCATACCCAATAGCATTGACTTGCAAAGATGGGCACACAAATTCTCACATCTTGAAATGACGATTCCCATGTTTGATTCTTACGGTGCGTGGATCCTGAGGGCCCAATATGCTCATGATGGTTCCATACTTTCCTGTTATCTTTTGCTGTTCGTTCCTACGGTATTTTTTTCAAACACACTCAAAAGGAGACGCAAACACATTTGGCCCCCTTCTTGCTTATGACCTAAGTTACATTTGCTGCTTGTTTGGACCATTTCTCTAATTGCTTTGCCACGAATTTTATTGTCGAAGCAGTTGCTAGCGTTTTAGTATATTGCAAAATAATATTCAAGTGTTTATTTGAATTTTCGTTGAAAAGTGTATGGATAGGGCAGACACAAGATCGGCATTCCATGCTGTGTACTCTAACATATTTCACCTTATGTCTGCTGATGTTTACTGTAAAAGATTCCAAGCCACAGAACAGTTACAAAAAGGCCAAATTTTAATATCGGTTCAGTGATTACCAAGGCAGCGTCAATGTAGCTTATTAATTCAAATCAGATATGGGCTGCAATCTTCGAAAGTGAACTTGAATGCCTACATTCGCTATATACATCTATATACATCGAGCAAAGTTCATCGTCAGATTGGCGGTGTCGTGCTGCGTAGCCTACTTGCTCAGGTCTTAGCCGATGTCTTTGCCGTCACTCTAGACAAGCAAATGGTAGACAAACTGGACAGTTTAGTCCTGTGTAGAAGACACGTCGATGGTATACATTTGATTATCAATGGCCACATCCATGCAACAGATGTCCTAGGTCTTATAAGCTATTCACATCCGAACGTCTGCTACACTTCAGAAAATAAGAGTGATGGCGGACTGCCTTGCTTGGACATTAATACAACTAAGGGAATCGAGGAATCCATTCAGCATGTTATCTATCAAAAGAATACATAGACCGGTCACTATCCACATTTTGATAGCTTTGCTCTACTAACATGTTAAAGAGGATTGATGCACACACTGACCGAACAAGACGTCTTCGCACCATTGACACTAGGTTATGAGCCACATCAACTAGAGCAGACTCTGTTAGTCGGCAGTTATCCGAAAGGATTCACGAGAAATTTAGGCGCGAATAATGTGTAAAGTGATTCATAATCCACAATTACTAAAAAACGGTGGTTTTGCAACTGTTAGTCGAAGAGGACGACGTGTGTTGATTAGTTGAACAATGTTTAATGTCACTTGTCCGTACGCTTTTTATCGCGAAGCCAGTAGTCGTATACAGAGCGCATCGAATCTCCACGTCCCCGGTCATGCAACTGACATCTCAGTTCACCGAATCGAACGTACCTTTGGTTATACTGGCTATAAGTTGTTACTGCTTGACAGCTTTCAAGCAACACAATCAGTGCTAAACGTTATTTCGCACTCCGCCAAGTACTTCAGAATGCGCTTTGCAGTCTCAAAGTGCAAAGCGATTCTGCGAGACTGGTGTAATTACGCAGATTTGATGTTGGGTAATGAATTTATGGAAGTTGACCGGTTTGTGTAGTTGAGGAGTTGCATCAGCGGCGTCGGTGGAGGTGTAGGAAATGAAATAGAGGTGTGTATCTCGAAGACTAGGGCGGTGTTCATCAATCTAGGACACTTCTGACGACAGAGGCATCTTTGTAGAGTTAGTCATTATCTACGGCGATATGCAATCCATCAGAGCAGCTGTAAACCTCTTTACTCATGGCAGAAAAAGATAAAATATTGAAGTTCTACTCGAATAAAACTAGTTCTGTACATAAATAAATTGGTGGTTAGCAAATTACACAACCCACAACCAAGTGAACTCTGAGCATGGAATTCAACGATCACCAGGTATCAGTCAATAATGCAATAACGTAAATAATTCAATCAGGCGGTACAAAGTAAACAAAAAGGAAGAGTTTAAGTGAGAATTTGTAGTATCAGTTCAGAATATATCACGTGAAACAGTGTGAGAAGTGTTTGGTCAGTATTTAATGTAATCAACACATGGGGATGTGTATAAAGGACCCACAGTACTATCGTCTGACCAATGGAGTATAGGTACGGGAGCTGTTGAGATTGACTGTGCGGGCCGTCGATCGTGCACGGGTATGTTGGTGGTGACGTCACGGGGCGTGGAGGTTCGGGGGTTCGAGCCTCTTGTTTGATACCTTGCCATCGCACTTTCGACTTCACTGGTAGTTCTCCGAACACAAATTGCACTGATTTTGACAGAATCAACAGTCTCTCAGGCTTAAGAGTCGCCCCTATAAAGCGACAGTGAGGATTACACCATTTTGTGATTCAGAAATCTGGCCGCTGATTGTAGAAGTGTAGTGTGTTCACGTATTTGACCAACAATGTCTGCGTTTGATCGCTGGCATCGAGTGACACCAACAAATAGGGGACGAAAAAGTTAGGAATCAGGTATTTGGTAGTGATTTCCATTCGAGTTCCCTCAATCAATTCTTACATATTCACTGACTTGGATGTTTAGGTCATGTTCTAGGGATTCCAGCTAACCCTCTGCCACACTGAGCACCCTGCTGACTCTGCGGCCGACTAGCGTATGGTGCAAGGTGGACAGATGATGACCTGGAGGAGGGAAATGAAATTGTTCATCAAGAGGGTAGCTACCGTAGGTCAGGTTCTTCTACCGCGCTGGGGCTGTCGTGATTCCTAGAGTCGGTAGCTGGAAACATGACGGCTAATCGGGCTCAGTGGTGTGATTGTTGCTATTGTTTGACCTGTGAAGTGAGTGCAATTAATGACGCATGGCAGTGAAATCCGTAAGGAAACTAGCTTGCTGATGACGCCTTACTTTCACTCATAGCTTGGTTGTTTGTTTGCAGAGTGTAGACACCTTGGTGCTGAATGTTTGGGTATAGACGAAGGTATTTTTAGTGGTCACGTTTCTTCCTCATCCCCTCTTTTCTCTTCTCTCTTTCTCTACAGGGTTTGCTGTCTTCTTCATGGTTGTTTATCAGTTAAGCATTAGCGAGAACCACTGGTTTATTGTTGTTTATGATGATGATGATGATGAAACGTGGATGCAGCGCATCCAAAGTTGACATAACTGGACGCCAGCTTGGAATCAAACACTCAGCAGAATGGGTTCACTAAATTATCATACGATCCATCGCTTAACAAATACCTGGAAATAGTCAGTACCCTCGATTGCCAAGCATCATCTCAAGATACAACGTCATTAACTCACCAGTGTCATTTCGTGTTCTGTTCGAGTTCTTTTCTCTGGGGAAAATCTTGGATCTCAGATATCCGTGGGTCCGGGTGGTTGTAGGTTTATCGTCAATATGGTGTGTTGAATGGATGATTGATAAACATTAAGAAAGTTAATCATTTACCACACCAACGCCACTATTATCTGTCTGGGTCATATCTGAACAGGAGCCCAACCGTGATACTGGCGGGTCACTGGGTCCTAAATCTGGAAGGTTTCATTCATCCATCCATCCATAATGACCATGAGCTTGACCAGACTGTACTGTGGCTCGAGCGCCCGTTCACTTACGCGAAATATCCCGGAGTATAATATCAATACACAAGGAAACATTAAGTAAAGTGAGACCAAATCGATGAACTACTGATGGGCATGCAGGCACCCCAGTTACTGCGGCAAGTAGTTATCTTTTCCACTCAACCGTATGAATGAAAACGTGGTTATCATTCAAGTAGATAACACTTGCTCACTGATCAACGGAATAGTCACGGTCTTTGTACTCTGTGACCATGTCGTCTCCTGACACCTCACGTTTTCACTAAACTTTTTTGAATATTCTTCGATGTGGTGGACGCTCACCTAGCACACTGGGTGCGCCAGTCAACCATCTTACGCGTTTGTTTTATCGGACTAATTGACTGCCTATCCCGAGTCTTCCAAATTACATGCTGGCGACCTGACGTGTTGGTCATGTTCACTCTGCATGTTGTGTTGTAATTCGAGGTGATACCCACAGCAAAACGCAGCTAATTCGTTGGTCGGTTCGTTGTGAACGTATCACGTTTGCAATCCATAGAGCAGAACAGATCGCATACAAGCGTTTCATATCTTTCTTTTCAGTGACAGTCGGACGTTTTTTCTTGACATAACGGATATCGCGGGTTGACGAGGGCAAAACGACCCTTCTCTGTTCACGCTGATAATAATCAGCCATGTTACAAAAGAACAAGATGTTGCTGCCCAAGTATGTGAAACATTCCACAATCTGAAGCGAATCACCTGCAGTACGGAACTTACTGATGAGTATGAAAGACCCAGTACTAAAGCAGCACTAAGTTTTGGAGGCGCGAGATGCATTTCGTGCGTTTCAACCCGCTAGTTCGCCTTATTCATCCGGCTCTGCATACTTTTGGCAGAGTGGCTATACAGAACAATGTTGTCTGTCTGGCTCATGTTACTCAACTTATTACCGGGAGAAGATTTGATGTCAAGATCACTGGGTTCCTCAAGAGCGTTTTCTGGAATGTGTTTTGTGGGAAAGTTGATCAGGAAGAGGAAAACCAAATACCGCTGCCGAATATCATTCGGTGTTAAGAATCTGTGACAGCCATCCATAAACTCTCAGTCTGTTTACAGAGTGAGCTTGCAATGTTTCACATCCCCGTGGGGATCCTTTGCAAAAGAGAGTTTTAGGTGTCATTACGAGCAGCCGGATTGAGAGCAGTCTTTAGGCCCGGAACTAGCATGACTGCAGGTACAACTCCCAAGGTACGCTTTTATGTGCCCGAGTGCCGAGTTACTGCCTGACCAACACTTTACTTTCACGGACTGGGCAGCGTGGGCTCATATAGCATCGTAGCTCAGGCGGTGTTTCTCGAAAACCCTGGATACCGTAGACAGCTGACGGTTGTCAAATTGGTTTACGTTGTGGACGTATTTTATTCGAATAGATTACGTTTCCCAGTCATACAGACGGACAGTTTATAGTAAGGATGCACAACGCATCAGACTTTTCTTTCAGCCATCAAAAGTAAGGTAGACAGCGAGCGCTGCTCTGTGGTTAAAAATATGGTTGTTGACCTCCTAGTACGCCTAGTCTTCTGGGCAGGTGGATTATTTCCTGATTTTAACTTGTGATCCTCGCTTGTGAGTGCTGGCACAAGTTGTCAGTTCTGGATAGGCACCTTTCGTTTTTGTGGTGCGAAACCCATATCGTATTGACCGACTACTATCAACACCTCGGTCAGTTTTTGAGTAGCCTGTGGTCTGTCGGTGTTGACAGTGGTTGAGAAGACATTCAGTTTTTTAAGTGGACGTTTCTTTTGGGTCGTACTCCGTTATGTGTGCCACCCAAAACGTCGCTTCCACTATACGAAGTAGCCTCATCAGTACAATTTCCTTTGAAACGAGTTGGTCTTTCTGGAAGCCCCATTTCTTACTGTAAAATGAAGGATCGAAAAATCGGTGTAAAAAAATAAAGATGTTGTCAGCATTTTCAGGCTCACGAGGTTTGCCACTTCAAGTTGTTCAACCCTCAAATAAATCATTGACTAATCAGTTTCAGAATATCATCAATGTTGGATTGGGATAGATATGTTAGAATTTGAGGTCTTTATCGAATATCGCCATTACGTACAGCTACTTCTGGCTACCTCGTGCTAACACCCATCTTTTGGTTTCACATGTTAAGACTAGAAACGTCAGTGGGATTATGTAGTTGATACGCGTTTTCCGAGGGAGACTAGGTAACACGTCTATCGATGGCAGCTAGCACATTGCATGTCTGAAGTAGCCGCTTACGCTCAGACACAAGTACCTGACGAAGCGTAAGGGCCCATCAACCCATATGGATGAACTTGAGCGGGGTACTACTCTTTTCCTGTTATCTGCAATTCGTAGCACACGTTTATATCACAAATGATTGATCGGGACTTACTTGTCGATATCCGAAACCTACCCATGCCAAACAAGTATGACGGTCAGGTTACTTTTGGGCCCAACAATAGCTTCTTTCATTAACACGTCCAACGCATATTTAGGTCGTCCATTGGGTAGGAACGCTGTCGCTGTCTTTGAAACAAGTCAGAACGGGATCACCCGAGTAATAATAGGTGTTCCTTACTTTTTGACTAATGGGAACCTGTCCTCAGACAATGACACCTGTAGTTTGTGTTTTCTACTTAGATCGTAATGGCTATCCTCATTCCACTTCAACTTTGCACCTCCTCCCCCCCTTGTTCTGCACGTTGCTCTATCTGGGACCTGTCTGTTTATCGACCTGAAATCCATCTCGTGTACAGTACCTTTTGTGCCTTCTGGCTTCAGGCAGAGTGTACCCGACAGAAGGCCACGTGTCACACACCCTTGCAGAATTACTTAG
Organism: Paragonimus westermani; assembly: GCA_008508345.1. Classification (NCBI taxonomy): domain Eukaryota; kingdom Metazoa; phylum Platyhelminthes; class Trematoda; order Plagiorchiida; family Troglotrematidae; genus Paragonimus; species Paragonimus westermani. The sequence continues at coordinate 47,447 of QNGE01003538.1, forward strand.
ACAAGTTTTACACAATGCTTTTCGACTGACCGTATAGACTAGTTGGTCGATTGCTATCCAGAAAGAACATGTATTTTGGTGTAGTCCAGGCTGCGTTTGGGTACGTCCAATTTTCTACTTGTAGCGGTCAAGCTAAGATGATGTGCCGTTTTTCTTTCGATCACGTGCCTCGTATTTTTTGTCGCAGGCAGTGATAACTACTGCACAAATGTTATTTCTCGCAAAATGTTTCTTTATTCAGTATATGTTGTCATCGCGACTTCCTGTAGGTCGTATATTTCGTGTGTCTTGACGATGTTCCCTACTTGTTTCTCTTCCGTCAGTCGGATTCCACATACACGACATACCACTTGTTTTTACCCATGGGATTACCACATGTGCGTATGCGTACACTTACCTTTTGTTATATGACGTCGCCCTTAATATCCGTGTTCCATCGTCTTGGCACCAGTGGCTTTCTCGTCATAAAGTTGTTTCCCTAGTATCCATTGTCCTGATGACTTTACTTCGTTTCGTCTATCACCACCAAGGTCATCAAATAATTTTCCAACTCCCTTTTGTCTCACATTTGTTCTTTCCATCCCCAGGCAGTTAATAGACAGTGGCTCTAACGGAAAGAGTGGGCGCATTGTCTGTATGTTGTCCTCATAATGCGCTAGAATGGCTCCACGATGTCACATTGAAACAGACACACGAAATAACGCGTGGCTAGATGATTGTGCAAAACTATATCTCATCTTCAGTTGTGCGATTCCATCTCGCAACCTAACATGGAGCAGCTGAGGACCAACGATAATCATTAACCGTTGGTAGCACGCTAATCTTTGCTACTTCGATTTAGTGGCAGTTCTCAAAAGAGTGTTGTCGGATTGACTCTTGAGAACTCGAACGTGTTAGCACTGTGCTAGTATCAGATGCTTTGGATCTCTTGATGCGAACTGAATTTGCTGGGGGTGTAAGATTCAAGCAAAGGGAGCGTTTTGATTTGTACAGATGCCGACGATGAACCACAATTATTGGGCCTTTCTGAAGCCCACCCACTAACCAAACATGCTGAGGGATCAGCAAACGCCCTGATGAATTCCGTCGAACGTTTTGACTCAAGCATCTCGGCGAATTACTAACGTGAAAAGGTATTTTATCAATCGGAAGGAACAGTGTAAAGTCTCGCGCTGATTTCTGTTGGGATGTACGAAAAATACTAGGTACCAATTTGCAGTATGTTTCAGAATGGACCAGAATGATTATGATTGAATCTTTTTGTATGTTGTCAGCCCACATTGAATCTGGAGGTACTTTTCCAGGAGGGTAACTAATGCATCGCTTATTAGAATGTGGTCGTTACCAGCGAACCTATTGTTCGGTTATTACTTCAGACTAATCATTGTTGTGAATCTGCATTACCTTCTTTTATATCATAGTATTGCCTGTATATTAGTAGCTGCTCATTCAGTGTTGACCTTAAATGTAACCAACTGACACCTGCTTCTCGTCTCTGATGCGCAAATACAACGAGTTCGCCCTATATTCCTGTTACCATTCAGGTTGTTGATCTGTCCGTCGATCGATTCCAAGTGCTGTTCCTCTTCATCGTAGCCGCAATGTTCGGGCTCTGTCAACTAGCACTAGGTGGCTATCATTGTTATCTGGTTGGCAGAAACCAAACCACTCTTGGTGAGTCCGCTTGACTGACAATGATTCCATTGGTATTGTACATATTTCAGACGGGTACACGATTCGGTGGTTGCTGAAACTTCTTAGTCCGATATTTATGTGTATTATTATGAGTTGTGGAAGTGGCCTCATCTCTACTCGGCAAGTGGTTATAAAATTTACTGAACGCCTGCCCATGTGCAATTCACGATAATGGAGTAGCGTTCATCTGAAAGTGGTCCTTTTCTCTGGATTTTATCTAACCGCAATAACTTGCAATATAAACACCTCTCGTTAACAGCTAAGAACATTTCGCAAAGGATACTCGGTTGATGAACGAACTGCCTTTCTATGGTTGATTACAAGAATGGCCGTCACCTTATTTTGTTCGAATAGGGATAGGATAGACTTTTGATTGATTGACCTACCAACCAAAATTGTTACCCTCGTGTTTGAGGAAGCATGGTCTGTCAAACAGGCCATAGTGAGATACCGATGATAACCAAATGCTGGAGCAACGCTCATTTAAAGCACGCAGAAGCTCAATCTGCTTGTATAGTGGGTTGTATGGTGTTTACTCAGTTTGACAGCTCTAATTTATTGTTTACTCACTGAAAACCATATCGCGTTTTTTTTGTTGGCCAATGTTGACAGCTGTAAACTATACAGCTAAGTTATGGTCAAAACACGTTCTGAAATTTGATCCTTCCTCATTTGGTTAACTGCTCGTTGACAACGCTTTCTAACCGTTGATCGAACTGTTTTGTTCACTTACTCTTCATTGGTTACGAAGAGACATTTTCAACGCCCAAGTTTCGCGATGGATCGTCGGATCCACGAGCCTTTGATCTGGGGAGGAAAGTGAATTTACAAGAGGTTTTCGGTCGGAATTGTTGTCTCGCAATTCTTCCAGTGAAGACCACGTAAGCGTTTTGCAAATATGCTCTGTTGATGTTCACACGGTGATGAGCACGTGGTTTCAACTCCTTTCCGTTTCACCTCTTATTGGCTTCGATTTTTTACGGACTTCGACTAAAAGAAATGCGAACGCACCATTCTTGTTAACCGGCGTAATTTTATTGTGATGTATTTCGGTTTTGATTATGTACTACCTGTTCACAGTACAGTTTAGCTGTTTAAGTGGTCGCATCAGGCTCTGAAGTAGGTCTAATTCATCTCCTTGACTGGAGACCTTGTGATACATTTTCCTATTGGCTAGATACGTTACGCGAGGTGACCGGCAAATGAATGTTGCCTTTCTCTTGTTGTGCCACCTGTGAAACAACATGGAATGTTGCGAATTTCACGTATTAACTTCTTTTGCCTCTTATTTGTAGATTGTTTCCTTTTGTTTTTGGGTGCATATTTTGATACTTAGCTGTATTGTGACATTACTGCTTCAGTGTAGTTTGCTGTTTTGTTGATTATGGTGAAATTGTTTCTTGAGATTCCTTGGTTTCAAGGCGATAAGTCGCTATGTGCACTTGAAGAAGTGAGCATTCGACGTTAACACAGCTCTGCGTCTTCAACAGACAAAATCGTTTTCTACGTGCAGTTTTACATCTAATTCTTTTGTAACAATTTGGGATTAATATAAAATCGTGATATAACGAAAGCACCATAGGTATGGGTATGAGCATGTATAATTTTGTAGTTGATCATAGTCTTAAGTGTAGAAAAACTATATTTAGAAACATCAATATCCGAGGTATAACTAAAGTCGAAAGGCTGACAGACCCTACGATCTTAGGAAAAACCATTAATTCATTCAGGTTGAAACGAGGAATGTCAATACTTGTAGGATAATGGATTGTGGACCAATAAAAGGAATGAAATCTTTGATCATAAGCATGTGGGGACCAGTATTTTCAGCGGAGACTACACATGCGAAACGGACAATTTGGTTTTTCGCTGGTTTACGAAAGAGTGTAAAAGTAAAATACGGTGCGTGTTCTAATTTAAGTGAGGAGGCCTAACGTAATACCTAAACATGCCAAAAATTGAGATGTCGGAAGTACTATGCTTTCAGACTGCAAGTGAGAACAATCATAATAAAACTGCTGATAAATCGTTACACTATCATAGGGAAACAAAACGTCAATGTGTTTGGGGATATTAACTGTTGTAACTGGTTCAACGGCCTACGAGCATGTAAACAGATAACGGAATAACGGTTAGTAAAACAGAAACGGAACAACAATCAACGGTAACGAACTACGGAATAATCACAACTTGTTCAAAACTTTTCGGCCAACCCAACCACCCAGGGCTAACGCATGAACACAGAGAAAAGACTGGTCTCCGGACAGAGTTCCTTTATGTCACTCAATCTGAAGACAACACGGTAACAAACCTTTTAACGGGGTGTAGGCATGTGAGCATTTAGGCGCGTAGGTGGACGCCAGAGATTTGGCAAAAGGGTTGAAAAGCGAAGTGGCGCATGCCCGTGCCAACTATGAAGGTCACACTCAAGTATACTTTGTTGGTCTTTGCCACACACTGGCGACTTCCCCGACATTAAGCTACGGGATTGTATTTTGAATCGACTGGTTAGTTCGGCAAGTCTGTTCTAGAAGAACGCTCGCATACTTTAGCGGAAACGAGTCTTGTTTCATCATCACCGTTAGTAGCACCTAAGTAATCGATGCTGTTGGTCAACTACTGTACTATGTTCCCCTCAAGCTGTGCATAACAAATTTCGATATTCATTTCTTAAACGGAGTCTCCTACTGTTTTAAACACTCTGGTCCCAGTTTGTGCAAGGTTACACAGCATCTGGCGCTATTGAGTCGATACTGATCCAAAATCATGCCTTTATCGGGGCAGCTGTTAACCTGTTGATTCAGACAGAGCAGGCAGAACGTAGTTCACCCGGATCAAACTGGTCCTGTACACCGTAAGTTACGAACTTAACAATTCTACAAAATATGACCAAGCGGAGTCGGTGCACATAAATTAGCTGCTAATAGTCAGCACTTTACAAAGCAGTAACTCATATTGGGTGTTGTAAAACCAACCGAATCGGAGTTCGTGATGTAATTTAGAGTGACGTCTTATGGGAGTAAATTTCACCCATGTTCACTTCCTTGTAGATATATAGGTGGCGTGATGGGTAGTGCGTTTGCATTCCACCAGGTTGTCAAGGTCTCGTATCCCTTGTTCGTCGTTTCACCAATACGTCACTCGTAAATCGTGCGGCTGTCCAAAATTCTTTTTCGTCGATTCTTTCCAGAGCCAGCAAGTGGGCTGTGCTGCCAAGACATTTTCACACACGACTAATAACCTCTACTCGAACAAACGCTGATAATACGACATTTTCTCCAATTTCATTCGTAAACAATATTCGTCAGACTAGATCCAAGTGAAAGTGCTTTTCGAATCTCAAACTCACTTATGTTATCCTAGCCTTGATATTTAAGACTCACTCTTCACGTAGTTGTAACACGTCATGTTTATTAGTATCGCTTTTGAACTATCATCATTACTGTAATATGAGTGATTCTCTTTATCTTTCACAGCCTAGGTGATGGAATACATTGGCGGTATCGTTCGAATCGAGATGAGCTGGGGCTGCTTGAGAACGGCAACAGCTCGCCAACTGCGCTGGCTACTGGATTTTAATGAATTGTTTTTTCTTTCATGCGATATTGAATCTGTTGTTTACTGATCACTCCAAGTCATATCCTATCTCTCATCCGTCGCTGAACTGGTGCATCGTCCATGTCCTGACCTGCCTCCTATTCATAAACGGTGCTGTGGCTATTTGTGGATCCCACACCTCCTCCCGCTTCCCGTTACCTTACTGCAAACGATCCTTTATTTTTCATTCAGTTTCGATGCGATCTCTTCTATATGACTGGCAACTTCATCTTGGTTAGCTCATCAACTTATTTTTGAACGCCTCCTAAGTTTGCGTTTGTTTTCCACTCGTTTATCCAGTAAATTGCTCTCGCGCGAATTTTGATAAACCGGTTGTGATGTGGGTTTCATCTGTCAGTATCGGACGCAGCGTAGAAACAGACGAACATAACAGATTCTACACAGAGTTTTGTTTTGGTGGCATTGTAATTTAGACAAAGTGAATGATGTGTTATGTACTACTTTAACCGCCTTACTCGTTTTTTAACAATAATTTTCTCCAACGGTTCGTCTTTCAACCTTATGCTGTTAATTTGGCTGCGGTAAGACTAGGTTGATGATACTTGGCTCAGTTCGATGATCACGCTCTTTCGGTCGGTGACCATTCTTAGTCGCTTCTACAAACAGATGACCACTAAGTGTATGAAAACTAGTTCTGGTTTCAATGTTAGCAAGTCAACTCGTTCCAGACGAGGTAAAATGCGCTTCGCAACTTAGAATCATTACTGGTATCCACTTTCCTTCAATCATACGCGTTTGTGTTGTTTTTTTGTGTTCCACTTCTGCGTGCATATCGATTGCGGTACTAGTCCGCCTATGGTGTGTGCTTGTCAGCCTTATGGCAGCCGGTAGATGTGGTCATCTCACTAATCGATCTTGATCGATTTTCACTGTTTTACAAACAACGGTTTTGAGACGCGTGCATTTGGTTGTTCTGCTTGCTCAGCCACCACGACGTTCAGTTCATCATGTGACCAACACTCAGTCGTACCAGTCACCATGTCTGCTCTCGGAGACAGTGGAATTTCCACCTGTTTTTTTGCTTCCGTTTTGGACAGGCTTACTTTTCTACGTGTTTGCAACCGTTCTCTTGCCTTGGAATGGTCATAGTCTCAATATTTCCATGATATGTAACCTGTAGATTTCTTGATACTCATCATAGACAACAATACATCAGTGGTTCACACTAATGCTTAACCATGAAGAAAAAGCAAACCCTATATACAAAAAGAGAACGAAAAAGAAGCAAATCTACGGTGTGCTGTCGTGTTTTCGGACCAATTAAATCCGACTTGAATTACGTTCTGCGAATTTCATCCCATAGTTTGTTATGCATCGCACTTCTCTTACAATCTGAGTTAATATCGTAGCAATCGGTGGGTTTGATATCACTGGTTAGTTCTTTGGGTGCTTCCGATTTCTTTCTGCAGTCCAACAGATGGTCCTCTGACCAAACCCGTAATCGAAATTGACACAGAATCCAAAACAATGGTGTTCTTAGTGTGTAGCTGTAGAACCCCTTTTAATTCGTTTTCATTTTGTTCGCTGTGTCTTTTAAACTTAATGCGTTTTGTGTGTTTGGTGTTCTTACATCTGTGGCGTTAGTAGTATAAGTTGTCTTACAACTTCACACGATATTCGTGACCGGGTTCGCTTCGGCACATTACTCGTACACTTGAATCACAGACCCATTTGTTCAACCTGAGGTATTCAGTAAAGAAGGAGAACGGTTGTGGTAGAGTGTTGATTTGTCTGTGATCACTCAGTAACGTGATGTTCAGCATCCCGCATCGTCGGCTAGAATCTGTTGGTTCGTTATTGATTTTGCCTGTAGTCTTCTGAACTGTGGATGGTTTCAATAGAGTTTGAAAGCCGGATAGCTTGAGCAATGCGATGGAAGTGGCGCACACCAATTTTAACGTTTACTTCAGTAACAGCAACACTCAGCGAAATATAACGCGGCGTACTCCATCTATAACCACTTAGCAGCCTCAGGTCAAAAAGTCAGCGTTGACGTTCTGTCTCAGTCATCAGTCGCAGTGACTCAGTTTGTGTAGGATGGTAAGACTTTGCTGTTCGACGGACGTTAAGTACCTAAAAACAGTTGACCGGTAAGCCATATTTACCGTGAATTTAGTTATATACCGTTAACGGTATAAATTAGTGTATACTTTTTATGCTTCATTATTGAACCGTTCTTGTATTCACGTTAGTCTCAGATTTGCGACCGAATGTGAAATAAACTCACACCTTAATTTGTCGCTTGTGTTTACTCTGTTCAAATGGATCGTTTGGCAAAATGCAATTTGAATCTTGTATATTTGCACCCCATCGATATCCGGCTTACTAGCCAAATTTTGCGCTCAACAGCTGAATTAGACAGGATATGCTACCACGCTCGTCTATCGCATCAGTTAGACTTCGCAAAAACTCGTTCCACTCCCGTCTAGTAGGCTTTCTTTGACAGATTCGTTATGTGAACAGATTGTATGTTTATTTCTCAACTTTTTACTATGTTATGACTTGACAGTATTTCGTTGATTAAACAGCCCCGTTTCATCTCATGGCTGGTGTGTACTGGTTACGACCACGAGAATCGGGGTTGGAGATTGTCCAAATGACCTTCGATACTCATCCTCTAACAAATGCTGGACTCGTTCTTGTTTGGAATCAACAGTCATGAGATAAGTGAACTGAAATCCAAACAGACGACCTTCTTATGTTAACCTCAGCCTCTCTCTGCTACCCCCTCCCCGTTTTCAGATGTGGCATTCGTGTGTTCCAGTATATTTTCCTTTACTCGAGATCCGTTTAAGATGCCCCAAATGGCTCCACTGATTTTGTTCCATGTCTCCGGATTGATAGTGACTGAGCAAAACACGGTGGAGGGTCGGATGAGACTAATAGATTACTTTAAAGTGGAAACACTGTTCGTGCGTTTACATTATTTTGTCTTCCAATTGAAGTATGTCAGAGAGCACCAGTGGACCATGGTAGCCGGAACTTATTGAGAGAATAGGCGGGAAGTAGGTGACAATGACGCGCCTCCCTCCACATTTGACCTCAGACGTATGTAGTGAACGTTCACGGGTTCGACTATTAGGGTTCCAGTAGGGCAATGTGAATTCAGCGCACGTGAATATGACGAGATGTCTTAGAGTCCTAAAAGCATCGCCTGATATCGGGCGGTTTTAGTCAGCCTCTCAGTAACACCTGACGAGTTCATGTAAGAAGTAAACCTGTTAATAGGTTGTTAGCTTGGCAGTGTATATCTAAAGACATCATTTCACGTTACTACTTAGCTTTTGGCGTTATTTTCCTCTGTGGTAGCCACGTGGTAACACCAGTCAATTCCCTACGGCTTAGTGTGTTGCCCACCTTAAATGCTGATGATGGTAACCCAGTTCAAATGTGGGTTGATTACCGAGTATGCGTATATTGAGACAACGACTGCTCGCACAAAGACTGTTCAACAAAAACGCTATTTACTTCACATGGGGTTTGGGGGTACCCTATTGATCTAAACTGCCAATTTGATTGGTTACATTCTTGGGGGCTTAACATGACAACAGTGTTAATCCTCATACTGGTACTCCTTGGTGGCCAGTTTGTTCTTGTTTGAGCTCATCAAATAGAAGTAATTAAAATGAGGTTCTAACCGACGGTCTTCTCGTAAGAGGGCTTCTTTCATCCACCAGATCCGAACCTAATTTAGATTCCTTTTGGTAAATCTGAACCAGACTAACATTAATTGTGATGTATAACTTTGACAATGAGAAGTTCGGGTTAGAGTCTTAGTGTGTGTACTACCTGCTATTTGCTGACAATTTCCAGCTGGATATGACGTCACTCTGGGCTAATTCTCATTTTAATGTTTTCTCTCCGGTTTAGGTTCCTTCATCAGCTACACTTTCATATCTATCTGGCCTTTTTGTTGAGATATTTTACTGAGCTGTTCGGTGTTAGTGGTATCTACGCCTGGTTTATACACTAGTTTGGTGGAGTTCTGGACTAGGCCGGTTTGGAGCTTGCATTTGTTCGAGGCAGTTCCTTTTTCTGAGGCCCTATTATTCAGTTATCGTTCCATCTGCTATACATGTACTTTCCTATTAATCATGGATTTTGAGGTGCGTTGGTTCTATTTCCGTCTCACCAGCGCTAAAACGGGTGACGCAACCGCCTCACGTGATAGCGATATCATGAACGCAAACGTGTATCGGTGTACCTTTTTTGACATGTTGCATGCCATTTGCCAAATATTTCCGCACATCGGTTTATTTCTTGTTCTATCACGCTTAAGGAGTACGGTCGATCAACAGTCACAAACAAGCTTGCCAGCTGCACGTGATTCGGCGCTTGTGATGTAACGTGTTGACAACGACTATCTGAATGTTCAGTAGGTTGTGTATCAACCCGTCTTGTTTGAGGTCGTCTCGCTTTCTCCACGGACACTTGCTGGAACCCTACCCAAGCTTTTTAAGATAGGGCCGATACTGACCTGCCCTGAGTCGATTACGATCGGTAGATTTATGGTGTTGGATTTGCGTATTGATTGACTTGATATGATCTAGCAGGTTTGTATTGTCAAGTCTTAGTTTAGTCGAAGTAGACGGGAGTTTTGTTGTTAGGTGCGATGGAGTACCTACGGGACACGAATCGTTCCTAGGCCGTTCCGCACGTTTGTTAAGCAGTATTTCGGCAATTGCCATCTGTGTAGTAGGAAGTATGGCCTAGGCTCGCGGGCTTTGCATAACTGGTGAGTGGTAATACCCCCATGTAATCAGGCGTGACGATGTGACAACTTTTAACTTAATCGCACTGCTCGTACCGTCTTAGATTGTTCGCAATTTTTAAGTGAAATTGCTACGTTTCCACCTCGATATGATCCTTTGGAACGGACGCACTAGTTCACGTGTTTTTGGTGGTAGGTGCTGGCTTTACCGTTCAGTTTTGTTAGTTGTGACTACCGAACATGGTAATTTGCGATAAAACCCCTTACTTTAATGAACTAAAAATTTCCACAATTTACAATGCCTTCTGCACACACACACACACACACGAAAGATCTTTCTTATTCCTATCCTCAGGGAGATCCTTAAACTTCAATTTCACTGGTACATATCTTTACCAAGACCAAACGGTGAACTCCGCTCCCCACTCCCAAAGACTCGTACACGTGTTTCCACCCTTGACCGCCGGGTTATTTGCTTAATAGTGGACAAAAACAGTTTAGCATATTTCATATTACCCTTGCCCAAAGAGACTACCGAAGTACCAAGCCAAATGTCAGGTGTGCGAATTAGTCCCAAATTGATGTTAGATGAAGTCACGTAGTAGGTACAGCATGGTTTTGTTTTTCGGACAACAATGAAAAAACCTGTGTTTCCAACCGATTATTAACCTCCATACAACCACGAGGAGAAGATACAAGCCACACTTGTGGAGCAAAAATTAGGCGAGATGAGACTTAAGTGGCGGAAACTTCTATAGTTGTATTCGACCGTTCTATATTAGGGTGTCTTCGCTTCCCAGCCAATCGACCGAGTTATAAGTGAAGACAAGATGTGATCAGCAGTTTGATTCCCTTCAACTTTCGTCGCTACTGCACCATCAACGGCACTTGCTTCGCGGAAAACATGGCCAAACAACGATGATATTCACGTCCTCGAGTCCAGTTAGCCGCCTTCTCACTTGATCTCTCTGGCCAACGACTGTGAACTTCGAGAGCCCCGGAATTGGAGACGAATCCGAGGTCTTCGTACGATCTGTCCACTCGACTTCCTATGCCAGTCGACTAAATGTGTTCGGTGAGACAGAACGGTAGAAGCTGGCATATTCAGTGTACAGTCTAACACCATAAGTTTGTGCATACCCAAAAATTGAGCAAAAGTGCTCGCTCGAGAGTCAACGAACTATCCGCCTTCATACCTCATCGTTCCTTGCTTATTGGTGTCATCAGATGAGAGTGATCAAACGCAGGCGTCGGTGACCAAACGTTTCAAGATGGTGCACGTTCCTACCCTGAGTTGTCAAGTTTCCAGGCCACTAAGTAACGCGGCTTTCACAGTCTTTTACTGTTGACTCTAAGCTTCAAAGGGATGCTTTCTCTGTTGCCAGAAGTGTGTTCCAGATTAACGCATACCGCTGTATCCTCAGAGATGGGGGCGTCTAGTTCAGTTCCTACGTTTCCACCGTTGCTGTCGCAACTTTGTAAGTATGCAGGACGTTTAACAACTCACGAAAACTTCATCGTCCAACGTTACTTCTGCGTAATCACAGTAGTCTTACAGAAACAGTTTTACTTTGTCTCTGGGCAAATGCTGTTGAAAGATTTTACCAAAGCCAAAATGGGGAACGCAGATTAACTTAGCGGATTTCCCCGACCTTGTGAAGATTGGCAATAGTTACAATCGAAAAGTAGTCTTCGCAGAAATGTTGGATGTTTCTGAACAAAAGCCTGTGGTTGTTAATTTTTGTTTTTTTGCATACGGCTTCGTTTGAGTGAGTGCCATGTGACTCGGATTACTATCGATTCGTCAATGTGTCTAACAGAGCGGTTCGTGCTCGTTCAATTTTCTGACGTATGGATTCGGATGGTATGGTAATTGTTACGATGTATCCAATTAATGTAATCTGCGTTCACGTTTGCGTCTTCTTTCCGTTATTACAGTCGGCAACTGCTCCAGCATGTTGTCTCTGAAAATCTCTATGTAGACAATAAATTCGAGCTGACCCTACTTGAGAAATCACCGATTTCGGAATTCACGTGATGAACCTAAGCGGTAATATCTCTCCTTCTGGCTAACGCTTCGCATCGTGTGCAGCGGATTTCGATAAATGCAACACGAATGAAGTGGTTTGGAAAATCACTCTGCGATATCACTGGTTAGGTGCAATTTTTGGTTATTTGTAAGGACGCTTGGTCATTTCGGTTGGATGACAGGGGAACTACTGACGTTAGTTAGGCTGGTGGCTCACTTTCTCAATCTGACGCAGGAAACCATTGTACATTTTTGCCATTAATACTAATAGACAGTTTGTACGCATTAAAATTACGATTTTCCAAAACTTGTCTGGTTTTGTGGTTTTCGTTCGGGGAACTTCGAGGTGATTGTCTAATTGGGCACAACCGGCCGGTTTCACAAGGGGAGCGGATTTTTTACATCTGGGATTTCAGGTTACTAGAGAGTCCAAAAGCCTTACAGAACGTTTTTAACTAAGCTATGCAATTATCTCCTCCGGTGGCTGAGTAATTACACTCAGCTTGACAACAATGTTCATTTCATCTCGATTGAACGGACTCCTGTGCGAGAGATCACACGTTTCTCTCATAGGCACCTCACAACTAACTATTTTTGAAGGTAACTATCATTGGTAGAGTAATATCTCAGTGGTTCACAAGATCGTTTAAGGACCGCACAACCATACTATGAACAAACAACCATCGCTTAATCATAAAACGGGTGGAAGGAGGACTCTGCCTAAATTCTATATGTCTACGCTTTACAAACAGGTCGCAGGTGACAGTAAGAAAATGTAAACAAAGAGCTTCCATTCGGTGCTGTCCCGCCAACCCATTTGTTACTACACTATGCAGGTTGAGGAATTACATTTGAGAAGATTTGTCTCACTAAGATGAAAACCAAGTTTCAGTTCTTCGTCCAAACAGGCTTACGTACTGTCGTTTGGATCTGACAAGATACACCTTGTGTTTACGGCTTCTTATTGAAGTAGACCAACCGAAATACTCATCCGAAAACTACGATTCAATGTGAGTACTGCACAGGCTGTAATATTGCCCGTTTTACTATAAACAACTTTCACATTGTGACTTCCCGATCACCAAATATCTTTCTATGGTTTTCTTTGTGTTGAAATCTATAACGTCGGATGAATAGTGTTTTCCTGTTGTGTCCGAAACGCAATCACTGTTTGCTTTATTGCTTATTCTCTAGCTGCTGAATGCACAGAACAAACGATAATGTTTTCTTGTATATTTGGGAGCTCTCTTCTAGGTCACAACTGAACATAACAAGCACACACATTTCTGAGTGTAGAAGAACATCCTCGCTTTTCAATAATCCCTAATTCCACGCCCTCGCGGTGCATCTGGCAAGCGCTGCATCCATTACAGAAACACAAATGGGAACAGTCTCTGCAGGCACTTCCCTAAACGAAAAAAGTGAGACAAACGAAATGGAAAGTGTTCGTTTTAGGCATGCGATTGAGTGTTTCTATGAATTGAAAGGCGGCAAATTTCAATACAGTGATACGTCTACCGCTCGTTTTGTAGTTTGAAAGTTGGGTTGATTACGCATCGGTGGGCAAACTGTCAGTCTGCGCATGCACAGCACAGTAAACGTCATAGCAGAATTGGTGATTGTTATTCAAATGAGGCGCATTTATTGCACTCGAGCAGTTACGCGGATATAACTAACAAAATAATACTTCAAGCACCAAACACGATTCTTATTTGATGGTTGAAGCAGAATTACACTTTGTACTTCAAAAGTGATACCCCCCCCCACCGAAAGTTAATTTCTGCCCGCATCTATTGTTAACACTGCTGTGATCGGAAACGAACCTGGAAACAGAATTAATTTGTAACATCAGCTGCGTTGCGTTTTCGTCTTGAATATGAAGTCATGATTTGACTAACTGAAGGCAAAAGCTGGGCATTGGGAAAACCGTTTTTTAACAAACTACAGACTTCAGTTAAAGAAACGAGTTATTATGCAGTTGTTTTACCTTTTAAAAAGAGTTTACTTGAGTGATTTGCAAATGCGAGCCGAATGCAATGAACGTGTATCTTCAAAATGCGTCCTATAAGTACGGTTAGTTAAGTAGGCGATATAATTTTTTTGATAGGATGACGTTAATTCCTTTACTGACGTGACCGCTATATCCCTACCTCGGGTCTCCAATCGACCTGTTGTCTCACGAATGTCAGTCAGGTACGGTTAAGCGAAAATGGTGTATTGTAGCAGGACAGGCGGACCGCAGGAACTGTGGGCAACGGCAAACAAGAATCATCGTACTGCAAACCGGTAGTTTGTACAATGCAAGCACGCTAGCATAAGCAGGCTAATTATCATTTGTCCAATCAAAAAGGTCACGTCATTCAATCCTATCGGAAGTAGGCAGGGTCAGGATTACGACGCACTGGCACGTCGTGAACGCTAAATCATGCCATAGGTCTGCCACACAAATATTGTTTGCGCACGCGCGCTTAACAGGATACAAACTGCTTCCCAACTTTTGGGTTGCTAGCACGAGCGGGTGGAAACCACTGAGCTAGCCAGTCAGCAACGTACTACTACATTCAAACTAACAGTTCCCAGGTGAAATACGATGTGCACGAAGCAATAAGATGCTTGGATGACCGTCAGTGACATCTCTGTTCGATTTAACCTGTTACTAATAGAAACCACACACGTGCACAACTGTTACCATGAGGTGTTTACGATGCATCCATTACAGTTCGACCGATGGACATCACAGGTAAACGTCTGTGATCAAGTGGAACACCTTGTTGACCCTGAATAAAAAATGGCACTACGTCAGATTTGGAAGGTCCTAACTTCTATGCAGATAGTACACGATGATATTGCGCCAGTATTTTTTACTTGTGACATATGTGGCTTGAGTTGTCAGTGTGGCGTTTCGCGCACGTTGTGAACTGAAGTTCACAATCTGATTCCAAATTGTTTAGAAAACTTATGGAAATCAGCCGCAAACACATTCGTATCACAGCGTGGCACCCAGCGCTAAATCGTCTCGTTGAACGCCTTCACCGCCACTTAAAGACTGATATTATAGTTCATAAAAGTGCCACGGATTGGTCCGAAGTAATCCCATTCGTTTTGTTAGATCTCCGCACCAAGTTCCAGCCCACTACTCTCCAGCAGAATTGATTTTTGGCACCACACTATGTCTTCTAGGGCGATTTTTTGTTCCGAACCCAAATAACCTGTGCGGTCAAGTTGGGTGGCGAATTTGAAATCCCGTATGACAAAACTTCGATACGCTGCACCACCACTTGCTGACACACCCCTACTTTGCTCTGCAGATCTCCAACTGCATGTTTTTGTCCGTTGCTACCGAATCCGGACATCCTTACGACCGCCACACCACTGTACTCTTGGCGTCATGATAACTATTTCTTCATACAGCTTCCCATCAGAACTTAAATTATCTCAGGTGACATTTAAATACCAGCATGTACTCATTTAACTGAACACAATCCCAAATTTACGATACGATACTTCTGTTTGATCGACACTGGGGCCG
>QNGE01003538.1:64747-81671 GCA_008508345.1 Paragonimus westermani
TAATCATGACCGAACACTTCACAAGGTGGATCGAAGCAGCCGCCATACCCGATCAGCGCGCAAGCACGGTGTGCAGGGCTGTGATGGAGCACATCATAGCGGATCACGGAATACCGCGAAGCATATTGACTGATCAAGGCCCCTGCTTCGAAAGTGAGGAGTTTCGGAACTGTTTGCAACGTTTGGGAATCAAGAAAATACGCACAATTCTATACCAGCCTCAATCAAACGGATTGACGGAGAGGAACAATCGCACAATTAAGGAATGGTTGGCTGCGAAAGGGGTAAGCTGGGAAGAAACGTTACCGTTGATTCTATTGGCCCACCGCTGTTTGCCGTAAGGGACAACGAAAAAGTCGCCATGCGAGCTAATGTATGGGCGCGTGACACGCTTGCCAGTCGATCAGGAGATTGGTTTATGGGGAGAACGACGGATGAACACGCGTGAATTAGTGGAAGCTCGGAAATCCGCCAACCGAAACTTGGAAAAAACACAAGAAGCGTCTAAGGAGCAATCAACTGCGAGGTTATCGGGTCGAAGGACCGCGTTTGAACCTGGATCTAAGGTTAAATACGGAGACCGGCAGAACGTGGGGGAAGAGGACCCGGATCTAGGAAGTTCCTGGCAAAGTGGATGGGACTGTATGTAGTAGTTGAACGTCGTGGCCCAGTGTATCTAATAAAGAATGAGAAAAACCAACATCGAGTACACGGAAGCCAACTTTGTAAATGGTACGACATTCCGATCAGAAGAGAATGCACACCAGGTGTGTCAACAGCACCGAGGCCGGCACGCAGATCGTCGAGAGAAACGAAAGGAACCTGAACGCCTTTTGTTACGACTGGAACAATCTTTGCCGGGGGGAGGAGTCTAGTGAGGATAGACGATCGCATCATACTACTCACACCACTATTCAGTAGCCGCATGGATCGAAATGACCGCGGGATAAATACGGGAGACATATGGGGAGGATCGTTGGAGGGCAGAATGACATTTAATGACTTTAGCCACATGATGGAACTGAGACATGGTGTCCAAAGCGACTGGAGCATTCTCAGAAGAGTGCGGTGTACAAATGTGTTTTTGTTCCTAGTCCCGCTGAGACGCTTAAGTGGTGTATTGGTTTCCCATTAAAACAACCTCCGTGTCATCCGCCTTCAGGACTCACAACACTACATATATTATGATGTCGTATTTGAAACACTATTTGCACGGGCACTCTACTCGCTGACTTAACGTCAGTTGTTGCCTTTCAGTGTTGAACTGTGGACTGCCACGTGCATGTCTAGAGAAGAAATTCTCTTATGAGGAGCACGAGATTCCTGGGATTTAAAAGTGTGCACTTTCCTATCTGTACACATTCCACAGTGGGTGGATAGCCTTATTACGCTCATTCCGTAATCGGGACTGAAAATATGGGTCAACTCTTCGTGATCAGTATTTATAACACGTTTGTAAAAACGTGGGTCTCAGGCATTCAATCGCATGTTTTACTTCAGTCGTTTGGTAACCATGGTTATTTCATCGACGTACGACGGAATACGTTGTAGAATATAAGTTGTTTGTCGATCAGTCGGATCGGTTCACACAATTCATACAGTAATTTGTGGTTCGCATAAAGCGGTGGGGGCGTTAGCAGCCAATACTGATGCATTTCAGTACTGAAATTTCTGTAGATAAGCTATTCTCCAGAGACCACTTCACATAAATTATTGTAGAACAGGAAATCGACCGAACAGATTAAGAGGTTTAGCTGTGTGCGAAATGGCCGGTTGGTGACAACAACTTCGAAAGAAATACGCTGGGCAGTACACATGAGAATCCCACAGCAAATCACCTTCAGTACTATTATGGTTAGCCAAGAACACGGATGGCGCAAGGGTTGTTTTTTCAGGAAACCAATATATGGGTTATGCGCTACAACATGACTACAAAGAAAATTTCTCCTTTGCGCATAACAATGATCTCCGAAAGTCCCATTTGCTAAGAGGACCAATGCTCAGTTCCTTTATGTACCAAGAACCATTTTATGCGACGCTGCACTTTATTGCTTGAGAAACTCTGATGAGATAGTCATTCCCTTGGACTGCTTGGTGCACTCCCTATGAAACGGTGAAACGGATAGGTGATTACGCCTGATAGTGAAATTTCTACGCTTCCAGTGTGGCTTCGTAACTCAGTTGATGGAACGGTTGTCGCGTTTGAGCATACTGTTTCTGTCGCTGGTTCGAATCCAGCTGAAGTCCGGATGTTTCACAATTGGTTTATTTCTAAGTACTGTTGTGACAGTGAATCAAGACTTCCAACTCGATAAGTTAACAGAATGGTAAACAGAAGCAACAGATTGAGGAGTTGTTCACCCCATTTATATTAGTTCTT
Organism: Paragonimus westermani; assembly: GCA_008508345.1. Taxonomy (NCBI): domain Eukaryota; kingdom Metazoa; phylum Platyhelminthes; class Trematoda; order Plagiorchiida; family Troglotrematidae; genus Paragonimus; species Paragonimus westermani. The sequence continues at coordinate 67,128 of QNGE01003538.1, forward strand.
CTGTAGCTGCTAAACTTTACTTATTCATAAGATGAGGTCTATCAACAATTCGTGGCTGACCTGCAAACAAGTAAACATTTACCACGACCTTCGAAGATGCCAAGAGTTTTACAGTCGTGTGGCTCCAGTTATAAACAAACGCGTTCAAAACCTCTATCAAAGCCTTTTAAATCATCGTGAATACTTCCCAATTAACAGACCAACCACTGGTGGTCGAAGGGATCCAGCTTGAATAGAGAAAAAGAAATGGTTAATGAAAGTATGTCACATATCCTTCCTTAATCCCGATGTTCGTGACCTAGCGGTGAACTGAACAAATATCTTGACTACCATTCGGACATTGATACACGGGTCCTGAGTACAAGTCCTTGGTATGTACGGTTGAAATAGCTGTCCATACTCTCACTGATTGTCACCGAGATCGATCGACTGTGTTACCATTTTCGCTTAATTACGTGTGTGGACATTTGAATTCAGTCCAAATCGCAACATCTGCTGATGGATTTTGCTAAGGATATCAAACAGATGGGGAAAGATATGGAGACAGCTCAGACATCGACAAAGAACAGACTGAGAGTCAGTATTAAAAGCGAATAGCAAAGACTTCATCATGACCCTGATTACAAACAACGTGACAAATTCCTCAAGCAATTCACTTTTTGGATCCTTAATACACAAAACACACCGAAAACAATTCGTTCTCTGGCTAACTCTTACTATTTTGAATGTGGTGACTTCATTCATGGCTGTCTACACTGGGAGTTAAAAGTTTCGGAAGAAACAATACCCAATCTGCGATGGGCAGCTAATAAAAATAGTGAGTAGTATGTAGTTTGTATGCGCACACTGATGATTAATCCCTCGGTTCGCCTAAGGTAGAAACGAAATCGCCTCTTGTTTTCCGTTCGAAAATTCATGAAGGAATATCTGGAACCATGACTAATACCTGAATCAATCATGAACAGAAGAACACCAACTTGAACAACCAGCTCACGCGTAGGAATGTAAGTGCTCGTGATGAAATATCCGTTAGTTTCCACTATATGCTAATCCTTGAAGTCCGGAGCCCCTTGGACACCAGGGCTGGTGTTGTGGTCTTGATGTTTTTCGTTGTTCTTCAAGGATTACTGGACAGTTTTTCTTCCTAGTTGTATCTAGCACTGAGGAAGCAGCTGTTAACGGGTCGGTTCATCAATGACCTGCCACTGCCAGTTGAGCGCCAAGTTTAACTGACACGAATGATTAATTGGCATTGTCCGGTATTCATTTTTTCACTTAGAGTAAAGACAGTTCTGATATAAAGTTGACTAGCTCATTTGAAATGTCGTAGTTTTGTAGGGAGAGTAGTGTGCGAGGATTTAGCCCGGTAACTGTTTCAAGTGGGAGATCAGCGCCGCACAGCACATCACCTTCGTAAATGGGATTTGCAGCAGTTGTCCACTTAACTTTGAAGAGACCACTGATAACGAAGGAAATCAAAAATATCAGCATATAGACTGCGTGCTGCTTGCCGATGTAGGTAGCTCATTACAACTTCCGTCTACCCCAACCCATCCATTGCTTTACGGTGGAATTCTTCGAATGCAAGACTGGCGGGGAACCTTAATCGTTCGGTTGTCTACATTTGAGCGCCCCGGGCGTATTTTAAAGCGACTGTATTACCGTCATAATGCGTTGACCGCCTCGTTTGATGAATCGAGTCACCGTAGTTGCCTCAGCTGACAGAGTGAATGAAAGCAAATATGACATTGGCGATTTCTATTCCTCTCAAATTAGGCCTAATGTCCCTTTTAACCTCCAGTCGTTTCTCTACAAACTCTAAAGCAGACAAAGCCCATTCCAGCAGCACTGGTCGATAGGTAACAGATGAAACGCTCAGGGGTGTACAGCTTTATGGAAAAGAGCACGGGACGTACACACACTGCTGCAACGACCGGGCACCGAAGACACTCAACATCGGTTATGGTAGGAATGAGCAGTGACGAGATTTGTGCCACCTTTATCAGTGAGAAATGACGTAAGGACCAAAACATCCCCCTGAGAAGTGGATTCTGGTCACATCTGTTGTCCAAAATGAGATGTTCCGTATGCCTGAGATCTGCTTCACGGTAGTTCACCATAGTCATTCACTGACAACAGACTAACTGCCTGGTATTACCCCTCAGGTTATATTTACTCGCCCTGTGATTCAACTGAAGTAACTGTCTTAAACGTTTTGGTATTACCGGTCTGAACGTTAACAGCATAAATCACATCGAAGCTCAATTCCATGACGTGCTTTTCGTTGCAATTCACTTGCTCTATGTAAGTGAGCAATTTCAGTAGACTAGTATAAGCAGCGGCAAAACATGGCCGGGCTCTATCAGACTCTAGGTTACTGGCGCGGTCAGTAAACCGACGACCATCTACTATAATATCTTGTTACTACAGGCAACTAGTTAGTGTTTGATGAAAGTGACATAATGCTGTGGACTCACCTACGAAATGGTCAGAGCAATTTTTTGGTTGCGTAAATATATATAATGCGATGTGCACAATGGGTGAATTAAGTTGCATGGACAACTGATTGATCACCATTAATTTGTTAAGTCATGTGCACAACCCCGTTTTATTGTAGATCAGCCAACCGGCACAGCAGACTGGAGACTTCGACAATGGGGATGCTATTCAAGACTGCAACCGCAGTCCGTCTCAGCAAAGATGTTGTTACACAAAAATGTCCTTTGATCCATGGTCCCATCTACGTGCATAAATTTAGACTGTAGCTCACAAAACTTTTGAGGTTTATTGATTGACATCATCCGGACTGGTCCACTAACAACAATGCAGTAATTTACAGTTCAGTATGAGAGGATAGCAAGATAGTCATCAGTTGACCAGATACTACATACAGTGTTGATGAGAGGAAACAATACCGACTTTCACCACCATTTTATTACAGTGATTCTCAGAACCACTGACAAGTATTGAAAAAAACTTGATTGGCTAAGTCTGAGTTATGCATACCGAGAGTGAAGCGTGGAGTTCCAGGAAGGTGTCAAGTTAATAACCACTTGACACATTCACTCAACGGCAGTATTACTGGGTTCCAGTGCAAAGGTTACGTGAACACTAGCACCCGACATGTATTCAGTTCACTGAATCTAGCAAACGTTGTAGACCGATTCATTGTGAAGTGTCCATCAAAACCGTCGCATACGGGGTTTCTGAATGAAACTGTGGTTGACACCGAGAGGCACATACGATTAAAAAAAATGTGCAAGGACGATTTTTGATTGCAGTCACTGTAGCTTACATTACGTCCACTAAAGTAGCAATCGGGAATAATCGTTAATATACTATCCACCAGGTCTCCCGGTTGGGTTGACCATTCATTGTTAAATGCTTCAGACTATCGAGTCACTGGCTACGAACAAGGTCTCCAAAAGAAACTGTACATCCTGCTGTCTCATACGTCAGGCTTTTGAGTCAGAGGATCCGGTAGGTGTTCCCCAATATAACCCTATATTTCGTTGTCTTACAGGTCAGGCTTTGAAGTCAGATACTCAATTTGGGGTCCCTTATATCCACTTGTGACATGCTGGTGGACGCAGAACGCTGTCCGTCGACACATGGAATGTGTGCACACACGTATATGATCAATGAAGCACCCGACGGCTGGAATGCCGCACCGCATGAAGCACCGTGGAACTCAGCCGCTACGGCACCGATGTCGTAGCCTTGAATGAGATAAGGCTTACACACCAAGGTTAGCTCAGAAAAGCAGGTGACTGGTACACATTCTCCTGGGTTGGTTACCCTGTTCGATACTTGGGAGCACGGCGTCTGTTTCACAGTAGCTGGTCGCACCAGTACTTTGGCGGTGGACGAACCGTATGGCAGCAACACTCGGATAATCGGTCGAGGTAATTATGTCCGGTGCAGCATAAGAGAAGTCTAGTCAGGAAGCTTTTCCATAGAGCACGGAGGATTTGCACTGAAGACAACCTACAGCTAGAGTTAGGCTTACTGACAGACACCCTGCAAGTCAACAGGTGCCCTCTGGGATTTATTAAAAAGTACAGCAAAGCCGTCATCCCAACTGTAGAAGTGAAGACGGTACCGAAGAGGACGGTGTATTAGGAACTCCCGTTTCTAGGGGACAGCTGGTCAACACTGACGAGGAAGCGTCTAACAGCGGCCTCATCCAGGACTTATTACGTTGCAAAACTGTGTATACTACAACGAACGAGAACTCTACCAGTCGCCCGGTTACGAACAAACAGTGTACGTGTGTCCCATCTCACTGTTTATACAAATACTCGTGTAGCTGCAGTATGAGCCACATAGGGAGGAGAAACCGACAACTAGCTGTTCGTATCAAGAAGCATGTGCTCAAACGGCTGGAGACGCAATTAAAAATGCCAGAAGCCTGGATGGATGCCGATGGACGACACCCCGCACCTTCCGTGGCAAGACATAATAAAAACAGGGCACATAGTCAAAGTTTCTGACGCGTTCTCGGTGATCTTCCGGAGCAACCGGAGACTCATACTCCAGTTTGCTGACGCTTTGACCGTTAAAAGTCACAGTCCCCCCCTGTGTGTTCGAAAACAGTCTGTGTTGACACTGCGGCTACCCTGGTAGTCGGCATTCTCACAAGTTTGATTCTCACTTTTGGTGTCTGTCTGTTTAATCCCTTAAGCCATGACTGCTGCTCTGTGGAATTTTGACTCGTTTAAAATTAGCTAAGAAATGTTATTCCGGAGAACATCACATGAATTGCGTCTTCTCAATGTTTTATTCAAGTTCATCAAGGGAACAAAGTGTTTCAAGTTTCACATTTCTTAGTGTTTATGGTTTAATTGAGTGTAACACCGACGGCACAAAGGACCAGCTTTTTAGGTGGCTGTTCGGTACATTTCGCTTGACACCGGTAAGTGATAGACTAATTGTTCTGGGTGACTCCAGCGCGCCACCTAGGTGCAACTCAACTTTCTCTCCTGGGTCAACGAATCCCACAGCATTGGTGCAGTCAACGGGAACGGTGATAATCTTCTCCACCCGTGTGGTGTTCACAAGTTGGTTACCACAAAGCCAGATTCCGGTAAAATGTTAGCGTTATCATGATGTGGTTTCACTCACAAAACAGCCATCACCACTTGCTTGACTACGTGGTCATGTGACAGCGTGACAATCGCGAAGTGCGTATCACGCGATTGGTGTGCATGATTGGACATAGTACGCATCATAGGCTGGTCGAGACGAAATTGTTTATTCCTATCCACAAACCTTCTCATTGTAGGTTAGTCCGGGAACGGCAGGAACTGAATGTTGGGTGATTGCAGAACCTACAGATGAAAGTTGCTTTTCAACATGCAGTTATCGTTTGTCTGAGAGACGCTCCCGTCTCCAGTACTCCCAGAGGTATGTGACAACTTCACGAGGAATAGGTCACGGCAGCAGCCATTCAGCCAACCAGCATTCAGTGACAGTAACGATGGAACTGATTCGACCACGACAAAGCAGCTATCTGTAACTTGACACGAAGGAACAGTGCAGCGTTTGCTATATCCACAATAGACTCAGACAATGAAGACGAAGGAGCCACAACCCGGAGCGTTGATCGCCAAATCATCAAGCGTCTCCGCAAAATCAAGAGCGAGTAATGAAAGAAAGAAAGAAGGTGAGATGATGCAGGGTTACGCTGAGTGTCGACAACACAAGTTCGATTATTCGCTCACGGCGATTTTCGGCCCATTCGTTCAGTCTACTGAAACAGTGATCGACGAGGACTCTGGCTGTTCGTGCTGGAGTGACCTACGCAAACACTTTGGTAGTTTGCTAGCCGGTTACCATCGATTGGGAAGCCGTTAATAGTTTACCACAACAGGATGTCGAAGCCTCACTTGGTCTCATCCAAGATTTGGCAGAGGTGCAGAGAGCTATAGGGCAAGCGTGAAACGGTAAGGGTGCAAATGAAGACAGATTACCAGAGGAACGTCCAAAGCATTAGTTTCAGGTTCTGGAACTTGCTTTGCTCCAGTTAGTTTAGTCCATTTGGGAGTAGGAGGCAGCCCCTCAAGAGTTTTAGGATGCCCTGGTCGTACTTTTTTAAAGTAAGCGTAGCAAGCAATGCACCAAGTGTTGGGGCATCAATTAGCTGAGCTGCTGAACTATTAGCAACAGTCGTGTTGATGCAGCTAAATGTGGAAGTTTTGGAGGCCAATGGCCCTCAGAAGCACTTTGGACTTCGGGCGAGTCGCAGTACGACTGACATGGTGCTCACTGACTAACAAATCCAGGAAAAATGCCGTGACCGCAACCAGCCACTATATGTCCCGTTTGTGGATTTCACCGAAGCGTTTGATTCTGTGAGCCGTAAGGCCTAGTGGACAGTATTTCGTACGTGCGGATGTCCAGGTAAGTTCGCCAACCTAATTACACAGCTACATGTAAACGTGAAGACGATAGTATAATCGTGTGGATCGACCTCTGATGATTGACATTGTCACTAACATGAAGCAGAATTGTCTTAGTCCCAACCCTACTTGATTTATATTAAACAGCAATGCTAACATTCGCTCTTCAGAACTAGCGAAAAGGTGTCAGTGGTGAATGCTGTACGGATGGCCACTTGCTGAATATTTTACATTTCGTAACGCCAAGCCTACAACTTCCTCACACGAAGCACACACTTTTGTTCACGAATGACAGTGCGTTATTTGCTCGTAACGAACTTCAGTGACTATTCATTGTTTTTGTGATCACGACATCCAGATTTGGTGTGGATATCAACAGAGGCAAGACATTTTCTTTCTTTCAACCTTTTCCGAGCAGATATGCTGTCTCTGCCTGGAATCCGCATCGGTTGAAACACTGCTGACATTTGCGCAGACTTCCGGTACATGGATCGCAATCTGTCAACGGATGTTCCGTGGACCGCCAGTCGCAAGTTCTAGCAGCAAAGGCTAGCTCTGCTTTCCAGCGTCTTAAAAGACGTGTCTGGAAGAACCACAGGATGAAAACCAAGCTGCCTACCTATCGCTCACTAGTGCTGTGCACACTGCTGATGATCAGTCAGCTTCGTCGTCTAGAACAGTCCGTCGACTGAAAAGTAGGTGAAGCCAACTCCTTGTGACCAGAAACTAAGATACTTAGGTGTTTCCCGAGTCTTTCGCGTTTTGATATAGATTTTAAATCTTGGTAGAACGTCGCCTTGAGTCGGATGGTCCACGAGAAAACGACCCGAACGGGCATTTAAAGCTTTCATGAGCGACATCTCTCAGGCAATGAATTCAAGCGTGCTGTGAATGAAGGAGTTATATATGTTATAGGTCGTGGTGACATAACTATATCTGGTTTGCGATTACGACTACCGCGAATCAGGCGCAATTTGGGCTGCCTGTCATATCTGTTTTTCGTCGTCTACAACAAGGAATGATCCTCATCGTTTGTTAAGTCAGCCACCCTCCGTTTCAAAAATCTGCACGATGGTGGCCTCCTACCCTCTCTTCTCTTCAGCTTCGTTAGGGCATTTTATGATGAGTAACTTGTTTGCTTGTCGTTTCAACTTCATATCTCCTTTTATCTTCCTCCTACTGCCCAGACTGGGTAAATATGTAAACCCATATTGGCACACTTGTCGTACATTTTCAGTTTTCCTCTCCAGCTTACATCTTACCATTTCCTAGTAATGGAAATTTAACTTTCATACCATCCGACTAACCAGTATTGGACAGGTGGACCACAAAATTTTCCACTCTAACGCACCTTGGTTTTATTACTTCGGGTTCACACCGAACACGGAATGTCTGAGTGGAACCACAAGTGGTGCAGTGTAAGCCACGTGTAGTGAGTGTTATGAGAATGTGTTCATAGGCTTCGGTCACTGTACAAAACGGATGCTGCCAACTGTGTGATTTTTCCTACCAGATTGATCAACCAAACAGAGGCGACACGTTACATCCTTGTGATGATTAAGGTAAAACTGAGGAGAGAAAAAATACATGTTTATGTGTAGCTCGCAAGTTAACTAAATCTTCCCGCCATGCTTCAAATAAACTAGTATCAAAGTACGGATATTTTCTGTACATGATATACCCAAATGCTACGTTGTGAGAGAGTTGAGAAGAGCATGAATTTGGATGCTGCGCGAATTCTGGGGGTAAGCATTCATGCAGTTTACTCAAGTTTCTAAGAAAAAATTTCAAATTTTCGACTGATTTGTTGAATTTCGGTTGATTTGGAAGTGGTTGAGAAAGCACTATTGAAACCACTTGACCTTCGTATTTAGCGGCAGATTGTTAACTGTTGGCGATAGTCTATTCTTAGCGCTGTTGCCACCTGAATTATGCCGTACTGCTTCCCTAAGCAAAAACCGTAACTTTACTGCCACGTCCTAAATTAAACTGACATTTACAACAGTTAAAAACTGTTGCGGATACGGATTTCAAAGAGTCCTTTATCTCGTTAATCAACTAGTCTCTGTTGATACAGCATTGTTCATATTCTGGAATGAACAAACATATTCTATTTCTTCTTGTGTTACATTTATATCATTGCTTCCAAAGAGTTCATTTCCAGTATACTCAGTGCGTTGTCATAACCATCATCGTTATCATTATCCAGCGCAGTACTGATGGTTAACTGACATACAATCATAAACAGACAATCAAGCCTTAGTTCATAGGTAAGTGAATAGACAGAGGTTAAACATATTTTGCAACAATATCTTCACGCCTTAGATCATACGCGCAAAATCAAGGTGCCTTAAATTCGCAAACAATCATGTTGAATTAGATGAATTAGCGGCATCTACCATTGAATATATTGTAGTTGGAGATCTACAACTCTGTGACAGTTCTGAACGATATATTCATACAAATAAACTCTTACTCATTCATAACTTTATGGGTGGCCACTGGAGGTTAGTGAGAATGTAGTCAAAACAACATAGCTCTTAGCTCACCAACCAACTAACATTATCCTGAAATTGTCCAAATTTCATTAGTACCTCAAAAAATTTCTTCAGCGGAGACCGACGTTAGAATATTAACTAGTGTTCGTGGAATCCAGCTCCTAATGATTAAAATCGTCATTCAACCCTAATGACTTCAAATGCCCGGATGTGTTATTTCATCTTATCGTAAGGATCAGAGTTATCATGCCACTGTTCCGGGTACGTTCCCTATTCTTATCATAAAACTATTCATAGGTCAATATCTACCAAGCAATGGGATCTGGTTGATACTTCCTGGAAGAAGAGAGGCCCCTGTTGTATTTTTTCAAACCAGAGTTATATCCATGTCATGTAATGGTCCATTACTGCATTTACCCCCCGACAATGGTCCAGTGCTCATTTGGTTTTCCCTGAACTTTTTGAAGTAAGTTATCACACTTTTAACGCAATCAACCAAACGCACTTCCGAATGTAGCGGTAAATTTCTGAACGCTGTTACTTTGGATCAGTTTTCTTACATTATCCGTCGTATACCTTCACTCATCTGCTGTTATTGAGCCATCTCTATCGCTTACGTTTTTATGAGACAATAAACATAAACTGCAATTCGCAAGTTAAAAAACTAGTACTGAAATTCATCTACTTCCTCTGTGACATGTGATTCACTCTTGAAGATGTTTTCTAGCGCATAGTTCTGCTGAATGAATACGTGCAATGTTCTATTAAGCATAAAACACACTTTCCTGAATTAAGACATTTTTCTGTACTCAGTTCTGCTTTTAAACAATATAGCCGTATGAAACTATATACGAGGCACTTTCTAACGGCCGAGACAACCAAACCCCTTAAAAGGACCAAACCCAACTCGTGTGCTTGATGACTACGGAGCGGATTAAGGAAGTACATTAAAAGCCGTTTGTGAACGACTTACTCACATAAATCTGACCATTTAAAGTCTGGAATATCCCATCAAACCAGCGGTCATCAAAAGTTTGTTAAAATATGCACGTGATGTCTCTCGGCCATGATCATCCTTATGGAAAATCGAGGGAACACTATAGCTGTCCGTAGAGAGATTTTCGAGTGTTCAGTGAGGAACATCGACGCCGTGTTGTGTATCTATGCCATGAGCCATTAATGGATCATGCTGTCGAACTGTAGGGCGAGTAATAGTCATCGTCAGTAATTCTCCTATAGTGTGTAGCAGAGGTTCTCTCTCTAGTTATGGTTTGGTTGCTATTAACTCCCTTCAGCCAAGCTCACTTCTTATCCGTCTCACATTTTCAGATGGCTTAACCTCAACTAGCAATCGGCGCGTAAGCCGGTATTTAGCGTTTCTTTAGTATTCCGAGATGGATCGTCAAACTAATGCGGTTGCAATTACTTAGACTGAATTACCAAATACACTATAGCTCAACTCGTAAACAAGCTGCTACAACACAGCAGTGTTATGATAACGAACACTTTTTAGTGCAAACCGGCCGTAGATCTTACTACTGTTCACCATCATCAATTCATGATGGTGATCAAGCAAGAATCGTTTGCTGGCGCATTTTCTATTAATGAGTTTGTAGTGTTTAAAGATGCTGTGGATAGCTGTGGTTAGAAGCAACACTAATAATGAGAGCAAGTCTCTTTTGACGGCTCTCACAAAGTATGCTCATTTTATTTACAGTCTCACCCGAGTTTATTGTCTTACGATATTAAAATCCATTCTCTGTCAAAAAAACATTTCAAGCTTTTTCATTTAAAGAGGCGGTGACGTACCACCCGTGCAAGTGCCTTGATAACTGCAGTCGTACCCCTATGTTCACCCACTTAGTGCGCAAATAATCTACCGAATGGGCTTAACCACTGGTTACAACTAGACTCGGTGTCGGTCGTTATCTGCTGCCGCTAAAACCTTAGCTCCCACATATTCAGCTCAAAAATTGTGACTCACGTGAATTCCGTAGATCGTGCGCATTTTCACTCGGAGTGCTAAAAGACCGCACCAGGGCAGGCAAGGCAAACAGGTGTGCTCCTTGAGGGATTTTGTCAATTGATGAAGCACACAGAAATAACACCAGAAAGCATAGCAACCTGGAAATTCGCGAGAAAAATGACAGAAGTCAGTTAGTACCAGATATGAAGTACACAATATATAACCGGATATTCCATCATTTCGAAATCGTGACACATGAAGTGAATACCACAGAGTTCAGACATTAATTGGAAATAAGCAGTAAACGGTTGTTGACTGGAAATTAGCGGCAACCCACACACGGTTTCGTGGTTGTTGCTACTCATTATGTACGCCTCTTCTGTGAACTTCGGTCACACATTCTACGATATAAACGACAGTTATGAACAATAGAAAGTAATGACTTATTCGTCGTTATTTTTGAGTTCGTATGGTGGTTCAGATAGTTGAGTCTACGTGAAGGGTATGCGCTGAAACTTAAACTATCAAAGTCACTAACTAATCTTGGATTAAACTAGATTCCACGTATTTCCGTTTTCTACGTCTTAAGTTTGTGCAGCGATCGACAGATTCCAGATAGTCCGGCGGAGGAGACAAAACTGAATGGCGCACGGGCTGTTATCACTCTGAGTGCAGCGCTGACAAAAGATATGTTTTCCTGTGAACAATTGATTGTCACTTGTAAGGAGTTATTTGTTCAGTGTGCATAGAATCACTCTGTCCAGATATCATCTGTTTGAGTTTATCGTAGGTACAACATTTTTTTAAAAAACTTTCAACACAAACTACAGACGACATTTACTTGGGTGGATATCGCACTACAATTTTGGTTTCGGCAAACAGAACTGTTTTCGATAAATTCTCATCTTAGGCTGGTACAATTATCTATCAAATCAATTAAAAATAAGAGAATTTATCGATAAGAAATAGTACGATGTTAAGGTGACTGGGTAGGACACAAACACGAATTAGTTGTGGTTATGCTCACAAGGTTTTAGGAAGTCAGTGTTAATTGGGGTGAGTTGGGGGGTGGGCGGGATCAAATTGCCTCGTGAGCTGAGTGTACGTGTTTGGCCACGGTAATCCTAAGGTGTGAACGAACCGTTTTTGAACACAAATCCAGTTGACGTAATCGGATTGCGACCGCTTCGGCGATAGACACGACGCGCCACTTGACCTTTCGTGACGCGGCGCCCGGGGCACGGTAGACAATGTGAAACGCTCTGTTCGTGTCTGTGTGGCGGTCTCAGTCAACTAGGTGGGTCAGAATGGATGAGTTAATGTTCTTTGCTTCTCCGGAGCGAAGCCACGCCGGGCAGTGTTCACGAATTCTTTCCGATAAACGCCTAGTGGTGCGACCAATATACGCTGAACCACATGAATGGTCAAATGAATAGATCAAAAATGAGGCTTCATTGTTAGGCATATTACCTTTCAAATTAAGTGGCACCGTCCGTTTTGAGTGGAAACTTACGACAAGACTTGCAGCATAGTAGGTACTGCCAATCGCATCGGTTAGTTGGCGCGTTATCAGCTCGGCTGCCGACTCACCTTTGAAAGGCAAAGTTATATAGATCGTCTTCCTATCAACTGTGCTAATTAGGACTTGCATTGGTCTCTCTTGCATGCGTCTGATAATGAATTTCTCCGGATAGGCATTGCTAGGAAGGATATCCTGTATCAAGCTTAGCTCCCACTCTATCATATCTTCCGTACAGATTCTTTTTGCCCTATTTGTCAAGTTGCGTACAAGGCCCCATTTCAGACTAATCGGTACATAGCTGTGGAAGTGTAGATATTGCTTACTCCAGGTTTACTTTCAATATACACTTCGCTGTAACGATCCATCTGGTCTACGCGTTAGTGCTACGTCCAAAAATGGCATGCACTCATCATTTTTTCGAATAACCAGCTGGACAAGACTATTAGAACTACCAGTCATTATCGATGATATGTAGATGATATTTTCTACAGGAATTTTGGACCGTTTTCAACAAAGCACTTAAGATCATCGTATTCAATTTGGATCAAGCAACTGATGAGTGCATGCCATTTTTGGACGTAGCACTAACGCGTAGACCAGATGGATCGTTACAGCGAAGTGTATATTGAAAGTAAACCTGGAGTAAGCAATATCTACACTTCCACAGCTATGTACCGATTAGTCTGAAATGGGGCCTTGTACGCAACTTGACAAATAGGGCAAAAAGAATCTGTACGGAAGATATGATAGAGTGGGAGCTAAGCTTGATACAGGATATCCTTCCTAGCAATGCCTATCCGGAGAAATTCATTATCAGACGCATGCAAGAGAGACCAATGCAAGTCCTAATTAGCACAGTTGATAGGAAGACGATCTATATAACTTTGCCTTTCAAAGGTGAGTCGGCAGCCGAGCTGATAACGCGCCAACTAACCGATGCGATTGGCAGTACCTACTATGCTGCAAGTCTTGTCGTAAGTTTCCACTCAAAACGGACGGTGCCACTTAATTTGAAAGGTAATATGCCTAACAATGAAGCCTCATTTTTGATCTATTCATTTGACCATTCATGTGGTTCAGCGTATATTGGTCGCACCACTAGGCGTTTATCGGAAAGAATTCGTGAACACTGCCCGGCGTGGCTTCGCTCCGGAGAAGCAAAGAACATTAACTCATCCATTCTGACCCACCTAGTTGACTGAGACCGCCACACAGACACGAACAGAGCGTTTCACATTGTCTACCGTGCCCCGGGCGCCGCGTCACGAAAGGTCAAGTGGCGCGTCGTGTCTATCGCCGAAGCGGTCGCAATCCGATTACGTCAACTGGATTTGTGTTCAAAAACGGTTCGTTCACACCTTAGGATTACCGTGGCCAAACACGTACACTCAGCTCACGAGGCAATTTGATCCCGCCCACCCCCCAACTCACCCCAATTAACACTGACTTCCTAAAACCTTGTGAGCATAACCACAACTAATTCGTGTTTGTGTCCTACCCAGTCACCTTAACATCGTACTATTTCTTATCGATAAATTCTCTTATTTTTAATTGATTTGATAGATAATTGTACCAGCCTAAGATGAGAATTTATCGAAAACAGTTCTGTTTGCCGAAACCAAAATTGTAGTGCGATATCCACCCAAGTAAATGTCGTCTGTAGTTTGTGTTGAAAGTTTTTTAAAAAAATGTTGTACCTACGATAAACTCAAACAGATGATATCTGGACAGAGTGATTCTATGCACACTGAACAAATAACTCCTTACAAGTGACAATCAATTGTTCACAGGAAAACATATCTTTTGTCAGCGCTGCACTCAGAGTGATAACAGCCCGTGCGCCATTCAGTTTTGTCTCCTCCGCCGGACTATCTGGAATCTGTCGATCGCTGCACAAACTTAAGACGTAGAAAACGGAAATACGTGGAATCTAGTTTAATCCAAGATTAGTTAGTGACTTTGATAGTTTAAGTTTCAGCGCATACCCTTCACGTAGACTCAACTATCTGAACCACCATACGAACTCAAAAATAACGACGAATAAGTCATTACTTTCTATTGTTCATAACTGTCGTTTATATCGTAGAATGTGTGACCGAAGTTCACAGAAGAGGCGTACATAATGAGTAGCAACAACCACGAAACCGTGTGTGGGTT
>QNGE01003539.1:0-54017 GCA_008508345.1 Paragonimus westermani
TTGGAACTGTTTTACGCATCATACCCCAGGCAGGCCAGTGAAATCTTCAGGCCTCTGCATGTTGGCTGCACAATTATCTCACAGTCTAGGCAGGTGAATTCGACGTCGGATTGTTGGTTGTCAGCACACGAATGATGGTACCGACAGGAGCACAGTGCCCAGTTGACGTTGTTCTCGTCTAAGTCCACGGGATCTTCCTTCAGGTATTCAAAAGCTTCCAGGCGTACAGACGTGACAGCCCGCGGTGACCTGGTAAACTCTGAGACGTTTCCTGCGTATACCATGTTACGTGTTCACTGGTACACGCGGTTTCTTTGATGAGTTTCTAGGCCTACCAAGTGACGACAACACAGGGATACATCAGTCATTAAGTGAAAGCTGCAAGATACCGTGGCACACCTAAAGTAAACTTCGCGAATTGTTCGCCACTGTGCAGGCAAACGATCAACGACGAAGGTTTGCACTGCTGACGTGCAGGGTAGCATTTTTAGCATACATTGTAAAACTATCCGGTAACTGACCATCGTCTCATCAGGCATCAGTGCGTTAAAAACGTCGCACGTATGCCAGTTACATCTATCAGCATAACGTACCACATTATGGAGCCGCCGTAGTTTAACTGGTGAGTGGCTTCCACCAAAATGATGTCGGTAAATTCAAGACCAAGTTTGAGTGAACCCCTCGTAACGAAGAATGTGAACCGTAAGTACACCTCCCCTAACATCAAGCAATACCGTCCTTCTGCTTTCAGCGGATCGCGTGATTTAGCCAGCTCGTTCCGAGATTCAGCCTAACCCTGCTTCTTACGTAGATTGCGTTAGTCGCCTAAGTGCATCTTAATCCCGAGCTTACTTTTAAAGTATAACTTTATTTCACGAATACTTTTGAAGTTCTGCATCATCTCAGTCACATGCCGTAAATCTGCCACTGACAGACGTCTATTTCCGGGATATGTGCTAGGTCGTCCAACTTAGAAATCGTGCGAATGTTCTAGTTTGCTTGGCACTTGTTGCCGGTTGCGAACTATTGAGGAGGAAACTGCTACACGTTTCCTGTTGAAATCTGTTCAGGTCCTCCTGGTACTCCGGAAGTTCTGCTACCCTTCATTGAATATTCCCCAGAAAACGTCAGCGATTTTCAGCGATTTCAGCGATTTGTACACGGGTTCGAGGCTGGGGGCCCAATCTACCCGGATCCAGTCAGTTTGTTCGTTTCGATGTCCGGCGGTTTTCTGTTGACCTGAAAGGCAGTCATTGAAAACGGGGTGTAGCACCGCTCTTGGGGGTTACAGAAAGTACCAAGAACAGAGTAAAATAATAATCTAGCAAAACAGGATAAATTATTAATTTAACGGTTTATTAAGTAGGTGGGAATCCAATAACACTTTGAGACGGTCTTTAGAAGAGCAGCTAACAATCTCTAGTGGTAGGTCGTTCCAGTAGTTGATAACCCTATAAGAGAAGAACTGTTGTCTTAGGAAGGTCCGAGGTCGAAGCTTATAGAGCTTCTTGTCGTGGCCTCTTCGACTGTTATCACTTACTAGGGTAAAGAATTGTTGCACAAGTCCTGTGCTAAAGAGAAAATGTGTAAGAATTAAGTCGCCGCGGAGTCTACGAAACTCAAGTGGATAAAGATCGAGAATTTCAAGGCGAGACTCGTAGGATAGATGCCGCAAGCCAGTGACCATTTTGGTGGCCACTCGCTGGACACGTTCAATGGCGAGTATGTCCTTCTTCAAACCGGTGTAGACGACTTGATTGGCATACTCGAGCAATGGTCTTATGTAGACTCTGTAAAGCGTGTGAAAGGCGCGCTTGTCAATCCGGGGGAAGGTTCGTTTGATCATCCCGAGAGTCATGAGACCCCTTTTTGCGGCCAGCTGGTGATGATAAGAGAAGGACAACCCAGACGATAGCCAGATCCCTAGGTCTTTTTTGAGGTCTACTTTCGTGATACCTACTACACTTTGTGCACCATGTATCACGAATAGGTTCCCAGAGTCTCCTCCGAGTGACATGTGCGCACACTTACTGTCGTTTAGAGGGAGACTCCAATCCTCTGACCAGCACTTAATACGATCAAGGTCAATCTGCAATGCACTGGGGTCACAGGCGTTCCAGATTTTTAAGTCGTCGGCATAAAGGAGAGCGTTGCTAGAGATCAAATCGGGGAGATCATTGATGTAAATAAGAAACAACAATGGACCAAGTACCGATCCTTGAGGGACCCCCACAGAGACTGGGGATGGGGACGAAAGGCCTGAACCGGTTTTTACTCTGAAAGTCCTGTTACCAAGAAAGGAGGTTATCCAGCGGAGAACTTCTCCTTGAATCCCATAGGCTTCTAGTTTGTGCAGCAGAGGACCGTGTGGGACACGGTCGAAGGCTTTGGCAAAGTCGAAGAAGATAGCGTCCGAGATATGACCATTGTCTTTGGCCTCTGTTAGGCTATCCATGAAGATTAACATATTAGTTATGCATGACCGCTCAGGAAGAAAGCCATGCTGGGTCGAAGAGAAGAGGTTATTTGAGAAGAAATGCTTAAAGATAGTGCGTTTTAACAGTCGCTCCATTATCTTGCATGGGATGCTGGTAAGGCTGATCGGTCGATAACTAGCAGGAGAATGACGATCGCCTGTTTTAAATATAGGTGAGACATTGGCCTCTTTCCATGCCTCCGGAAGAGTGCCTGTCCGAAGTGTCTGTTTAAACAGATCGAAGAGAGGCATCGCCAAACTGACGGCCGCTTCTTTGAGGATCCGGGGATGGATCTTGTCTGGTCCCATGGCACTATAAGGATTGATCTTAAGCAAGAGGTCCTGAACGTCAGACACAGAAAAGTCAGCTGTCAGGATGGGTTGTTGGAAGTGCCTCTGCGGGAGAATTGGATGCCAGTTTGGCAGATCCACATTGTAGACTGATGAGTAGTATTCCCTGAACATCTCGGCAACCACTTGGGGGTTGGAGGAGGTTTCCCCGTCGGGAAGCCGCAGAGAAAGCGCTGAGGGCTTAGTTTTTCTCTGGCGTCGTATATACTTGAAAAGAAAATTCTTATTCTCGTGAGCTATTTGTAGGATTTTCGACTGTACGTGTTGGGTGTGTTGCCGGATTTCCCGCTTGCACCTGTTTCGTACAGAGCGAAAGGCCTCTAGATCCTCTGGCCTATCCGTTAGCTTCTGTTTAGAGAATAGACGAGAACGTAATTCAAGAAGGCGGCGTATGTTCCGCGGAAGCGGTGCACGAGAGGAGAACTTCAATAGTTTTCGAGGAACAAATGCCTCATCGGCTTCGTGAATGGCAGCTTTAAAGGAAAGGTAGTTCAAGTTCACTGAGTCGGATGTGAGGCTGAGTGTGCTTAAGAACGTCCTTAGTGCGTTAAAGTCTGCGTTCTGGAAGTTTCGGAATGAAGTCTTTGTTACAGCGTTTTGGAGCCAGTAACAGATAAAGTCAAAGTTTAGTAGCATATGGTCACTATGCCCTAGCGGCGGTTTGATGACCACCCTATCTACCAGGTGAGCCTCGTTCGTAATGACCAGATCGAGCAAGGAGGGTGTCTGTCCTGGACGGTGCCTTGTAGGTAGATCGACATGCTGTGTCCAGGCTTTCTCATGGATCAACATTGCCAAGGGTTTCGAGAACCCGCAGCCACAGTCCTCATGAGAAGCCGCCATAGAGTTGAGTTTGGGTGCGTTGAAGTCACCCATAATAAGAAGATGGGAGAAACGCTGGGCAGACGTGAGTCTGTCTAAGGTAGCAAGGATGGCTTCGTCGTCGGATGCACTGCATGACGGCGAGCGGTACACAACACCGGTAAGAAGCGTGTCACGTTTGCGAAGTTGGAGTTTAATCCAGAGCGTGTCGCATTTCTCTGGGAAGGTAAATTCCCCTACGACAGCTGGCACTGGGAGCTTCTGGCTTAGGAAAACGGCGCAGCCTCCCATGCGTCCACGGGAGGAGTCCGTCCGGTATAAAGAGTAACCAGGGACATGCAGTTCATTATCACTGATATCCGCGGAAAGCCAGGTCTCTGTTAATGCAAGAATGTGAGGGCTAGTGTCGTGGACCAGCTGTCTGATTTCTGGTAGTTTGTTCAGAAGGCTCAGACAGTTGGTGTACACGCACTTTAAGGCTACTTCTTCGTTTGGCTGGGTGCAAAAAGAGACAGAAGTGCACGAGGGAAAGCTTGGGAAAGTAGCCTCAGTAGTGAGGGGGGTTGTGCAACTGGCGGCGTAGTTCTGTGAGCCCTCTTGGGGGGTAGTGGCCGTTTCATCACAGCCTGGGCATAAGTGAGCGTCCCTGTTGGACGCTTCGTCCGCTTCTCTTGGCCCAAGGTCAGTGACGTTCGGACCGCTCTTGCTTTCAGAGCTTTCGGAGGGTGATTTGCGGTTTTGCACCCTCGAAAATTTGGATAAAGTTGTAGATGGGAAGAGAGTATAGGACGAAATGGCCCCAATGTAGCCGGGGGGAGAGCCATCGGAATGACACTTTTTTGGACCATTTTTGACGCAGGAGGGGATCCCAGCAGACTCACTGGGCTGTAAAGTTTAGGAATAAAATATTTTTTTTGCGGCCGTTTTTTGTGTGAGATGATTGGGGGTCTAGAAGATTGGTGGTCCTTAGCACCTTTGGGATCTGTTTTACCGGCCCCCTGCATATCTACAGGCGCTTGACTTTCCAGTGAGATGGGGGCAGTGGCCTCTGAAGTGTGTGCTTGGGGTGGTTCGTCCGAGGACACCGGTGTCCCCTTGACATCAGGGATAAGGACCTTAACGCTAGCCTGGAGTTTGGGGTCAGCCTTGATGCATAACCTTGTTCTGGCAAGCTGAGAGCGCTTCTGCCGCTCCTGCAGTGAGCGATCTAGAGAGACTCCCCTGAGGTTTACGTGCTTTGTCTTTAGATCAACCATCTTTTCCAGTACTTCCTCCGCGCTAATCTTAGCGGGTAACGTCACAAGGAGTCCCAGTGACTTCTTGGTAGCTTTGGAGCGAAGTCGTCCTTGATGTTCACCGCCATGGTGATTCACCGCATGAAAGTGGTTTACGTGTGGTGAACCATTTAAACACTGAACAGATGCAATGATGTTAGGTTCTGTGAAATGCGCAGTTTTCATGCATTTGACTTGGGATTTTCACTTGTACCATTTTACTGAAACTCGCCGTAACACTCGCCATATACCGGTTTTTCCAATATTTTTGTATGAAAAGAAACCGACTCTCGTCCAAACGCATCTTTGGAGTGTTTCTTCATTAGGGGATAAAATTGGCGTCCGGAAAATGTCAAGATAAGTCGGCTTTGTTGAGGCAGGGCGGAAAATCCCAAAATCCAGCGAACGATTGGGTAGATTCCAACACAGGATTTCGTCGGTTGCTCGAAGACGTCAAAAAGTTGTACATTTCGAGAACCGTTCAGCTAAGACGAATTTCCATGCGTCCATCTATCGTAGAAAAATTTCCTCCCTCAGTGGATAATATGGGGATCGGAAAGGAGAGTACAATTTCATACGTTAGATGAGAAAATGTTGGGGTATAACATTTACTATGACAAACAATGCGCTGGCGGATTTTTTGACAAAGAACTCATACAATATTATATTATTATCGCCATGATTGTTGGAATATAAAACCCTATCTACCGTTTGTTGTGACATTTTTCTATGCGCTCGGGAATTATTCGGGTAAACGGAGAATCGAGTCGACGGTTTGGAGGGCCGCATGAAATGTGCGTGTGATAAGCGAAGCTCACAAGACATCGTTCCGCTGGACTAATTATTCAGCGCCGAATTCACATTTCCTAACAATACGGGCACTGCATATACATTAACAAACGCATGTCATTCAAATAATATTGGGTTTCAAACGGTTTGGTGAGCGCTCAGTAGACTGTATCAAATGATCTTGTGAGTGAACCACATGACAAAATATTTTTTCAAGCAGGCTTTTTTCGAGGGGCGTTAGACAACTGGGTGGTTATCTACGTACTACGCATCTGACGGCTAGATGTCTCCTGGACCACACCCAGAAGGATCATCAGGTGATACAGAAAGTTTGAAGACAGACATTGTGTTTGTTAACGTAAAATAGTAGTCCAAACCCTTTTCAAAACGCTGAATGTTCTTACTGGCTCTGACTTCATTTTGAAGTTTGTTCCAAATGTACGAATACTTTACAGGGAAGAAGTTTGCAGGTATACTTTTCCGGGATATGAAGGCTGGCGAAGCGGAGCCCTTTTCGCTTAGATTTTATGGAAAGCTGTATTGTGAATGGACGGCAAACGCTGTGGTAATCGCATTCGAATATATGAGTTTATACGGCAGTGTAAGGTTCAATTCAGCCTACGCAACAGAAGTGGATCAATGCCTAGTTGTTCACAGCGCTGTCTGTACGTGAGTGAGGAAGAATATCTTAATAAGCTTCTGGTAAACGATCGTCGGAGGTTTTTTAACACAAACCTATCAGATTTGCGCAGATGGCGGTAAACGGAAGTGCAATACTCGAGTTGAGTTCGAGCACAGATTTTGTAGAGCGTCAGCTTCGCAGCTGGTAGACCGAATGTCTTTTTGATACAGCCTATTATTTTCTCAGTTTTTGCTCCTGGAAGCATACTTGTTTAGAGAAATTAAGGGAGTTCGAGTACCGTATT
Source organism: Paragonimus westermani (assembly GCA_008508345.1). Taxonomy (NCBI): domain Eukaryota; kingdom Metazoa; phylum Platyhelminthes; class Trematoda; order Plagiorchiida; family Troglotrematidae; genus Paragonimus; species Paragonimus westermani. The sequence goes on from QNGE01003539.1 coordinate 6,639, forward strand.
CCTAAATCTCTTGTGAGATGGAGCCATGGGTTAATTTACAACCGTAGGTGATGATGTTGGATTTGTTTGCCGAGAACGACATCAGCACCAAAAGTGTAATTATGCTAGGTCATGTCGTATAGTTTGTGGACAGAAATTGATGTTACTGCCCTGGTGGAATGTGTAAACGATTTTGATATCATCAGTAAACAGAAAGAGCCTGCCATGTGCAATAACGTCGCACGTTTAGGAGAGCAACGGACCCAGAACGCTTCTTTAAATCACCCCACTAGTCACTGGTTTTGGTGTTGGGCAGTGCTCTCTTATTTTGACTGTTTGAGTTCGACCTTCAAGGTATGACGACAGCCAGCTATACGAGGATCTTGTATGCCGAAAGATGCTATTTTGGTCAATGAGCGCTTATGAGGCACACGATCAAAAGCCTTTCGCACGTCCAAGTGTGTGATGATTACCGCGTTTCCTCCGTTGAAGGATGTCGATATATGGTTCAAGAATTCCAGCTGACACGTCATACAAGAGCGTTTACTAGGGCTTATAGGGTTTGTGTCCTCAAGAACTCGACTATGTGCACCTTTACTACCTTTCCAAAGATTCTCGAGCAGATTGACATGTGGTTTACGGAACGATAGTTACTAACGTCCTGCCCTAAACCACTCTTGTGACTTGAAGCCTCTCAGTCAGACCGGTGACAAAGACTAGTGTTCCAAGTATGTTTTATGGGATTTGATGACACACGCCTCTGAGAGGTTTAGCAGCGACATCCGTGGGTAGGGCGGCGTCCACAGCTATCGTTCAAGAGTTACTTGCCTTTCTGAGATTCGTCTGGCATGATCTAGTTTCGCGAAAGCCACGCTATGCCGTAAGTACGTGTTGTACACGATTTAAAAATTCTGGTAAGGCATCGTCAGTCGGGTTCCATATAACGTCAAAATTAACTGGAAACCTTGCCGCTGGGCGGTAGTTTTGAGGGTGTACGTTGTTCTGACGAACGTCGAGTGACGTACGTATAACCAACGGCTCCAAATATCAGAACCAAATCAAGTCACCGAAAGCGTGATACTGCTGAATGTGATAAGATAATCAGTTACGAGAAACAAATCTCGATTGGTTTGCGTTCATGGGATGAGATACAATGTTGGGCCGTAATAGGCCGTCAGAATTCCAAACTGCACGTCGAGTCCGGGCACAAGCGGCCAGCAGGCAGTGGCGAACCGAATGAATGTGATCAGATCGGAATGGTGTGTGTCCACATATCCGGCCTTCGGGCAGACCGATTAGCTGGTGATAATTTCGTGGCGGACCATGGGAGCGCCGTATTAACAGGTTCAGGAAGATTGAGGGTGACAGATACAGGTAGGTGTGTAGGTAGGTGAGTGAGATTCGATGACTGAGGGAGGCGGGTCGGAGAAATTAGTACTTACAGCACAAGCTGTGGGAATAACAATACCAAACATGTAGTTAGACTGGGTCACGAGCCAGAGTGCGACAGATTCAGTCGAAGGGACTTTCGGCTTCCAGAATCGTCCTACAGAGGGTTGAGTAGCCTCTTGATTTAAACAATGAAGATGCCGTATACGTTTCCCACTCCGTGAAAACTGTCCGCAGTTTCAGAGATAGGTTGAGCAACACAACCAATGGGTGTGACATGAAGTCAGCACATTCCTTGAGCATTATTGATGCGATTTTATCGGATACGCCTACCTTTAGATCCAGCAGTTTTCGCTCCAGATGTGCGGCTTTAAAGCTTGAAGGGCCGGGGCATTGTTCAGCGTACTGCGTTGTAAAGGCAACACCTCCGTTGGTAGTGATTTCTGGTCACTCACCGTGGAATAATACAACGTAGTATCCAGCGGGTGACCTTGCTGTTTCTCTATTCTCATTTTCTAGCCTGCGACTCTGAGGTTCCTGCGTTAGCTTAAGTCACACGAGAAACATGATGATACAAACTTGCACGGTTGCTCAATACTCTGTTGAGTATCGGTCGTTGGAATTTCACCAAATTTTGATTGCTTCGTCCGTTATCGTTGCTTCAAATCGGCAAATAAACCTCATAACCATAGGCACCCTGTGTCAGCTGGTGTCTATTCTACACAACTTTTCTTCTCGCAATGGTGTTGGCATTCCTAATGTGTATACATAGTTTTGGCTTACTTAGCTGAGGTAAGGAACGGGGATCATCTGAGTAGTGCTCCGCTCAACATACTTATGACCTCAGCACTGCGTTCTTCTGTTGAGGTACAGTTGTCAGCGAAGAAATGGAAGTCAAGAGCTTTCCTTAGACACTACAGGTTTTCTGAGGAAGTCCCATGGATTTACACTTTCATGTTGGTGGGGATCTGTTGTGTGAACAAACGGGAATCGAATGACGTCGTGTTCACTTGGTCCTGTATGTGTCAGTTTGGACAGGACATTTATAACTGACACATTCGGTTTGTCCGCGCTAATAACCGCATCGACACTTCGTATGTGCTACATCAGCGTCGTTCGACGTCTCGTGATCTTTTCACCCTAAAATCCGAAGGTGACCTCGTGAAACAGACGTGTTCATTGGTGATGCACCCGGCAAAGTGGAACATCCCAATCATGCCGACACCGCAGGTGCCTGTACAATCCTCTCTCACCCCCCCTCCTCCACACACATGCACAAATTATTCCACTCATGGTGAAACTCTGATTGGTCATGTTGACGGTCAAACCAAAAGCCGCCGGGCCCTCCCACAGGTTAGAACAATTAGAGGTTTGGGACACCAGACATAACAGCGTTGCGCCTGTACTGGGGGACATGAACTAGGTGGTACACAGTGGCACCTAAAGGATTTCAGCTCTGAGGCTCGTACTTACTCACACAGCAAAGGAATTACGAGTCAAGGATTTCACCGACATCAACTCTGCCCTCTGAAACTCCCCCTCAGGTCTCCACATATTAAAGCAGTGATCTGCTACAATCATATGAACAGAACTAACCGGATTTTGATAAGTGATAACACTTGGTTATTGAGCTCATTATTCCTTTACATGTGCCATACTGCTAAATACGTGTTGTATATGATTCTATTGGCGTTATTACCATTTGGAGATAAGTTACTCTCGCGCCAATAGTCTAAACTGTACGGAAACAATCAGATGGCCGGCCAGGAGAGGGTTATTCATCAGAATCAAGTCTAAATGTGATGTGTGAGGAAGTGCTGCAAAATTTTAATGCTCGTCGCACTAAGTCATTTTTCCCCAGGTACGCATTTATCAGACGCGAAAAACAAAAGGCCGTTGAGGAGAGAGACCAAAACTTTATTCGACAAATTGTACAAGTGGTCTCTGACAACGCTATGAACGGCGCCGACACGCGAATTAGCTAGAGAGGCTAGAGACCGGCCGTTGACGAGCGAGTGAACCGGAAGAAATTAACACGTTTGTCGTTCGGGTTCGCGCCACAGTCACATGACATGCAGACAAACAATCGGTTAGCGAACATCATGCGAGCTTTCTTAATAGCCTAGGTACAATATGCAACTGAGTTTTGGAACTGTTTTACGCACCATACCCCAGGCAGACCGGTGAAATCTCCTGGCCGCTTCCCAACTCCCCACTAGAATTGTACCGTGACAGCAACCCTTCTATCCTAATGGGGCTAACTGGGGTCAGTCACCCTTGGCTCGCTCTGATTCAAGGCCTACCAGCTGATATCCAGTCAGCCCGCGGTTTTTACCACAATCCCCGGACTCTGCAAGTGAAGGAGCACTGATGCCCACAGTGCCTAGCGAGCTCCTTCTCGAGTATCCTCCCTCAAAGTTGCCGAATCAAGCGTTGGAAGAATGTTCGAGACGAGGCATCCACGGAAGGTTCGAGCACATCTAATATGAGATCGGAGATGATCGTGATCGAAGATGCCACATGCGTCATGCCAGCGTCGGATGGGATATGCGACAGAAAATAAAACGAAACTGGCTGAGTATCGGTACAGAAATGAATGACGTACTCAACCGAATTATACGGGGAATACGAACATTCGAGAGGAAAAAGAGAAAGTTGGGCAAAGGCAATTATCCTTTTGTTTTGAAAACGCTTTTTTGTGTTTTTGAAAAAATGTTTGCGAATATTTTTACGACCGGGAAGTAACGAGATTCGACGAACGATAGTCCTCTATGAATCGTTTCGATCAGTGCGCCCTACGACCTGAACGCGTTACGGCGGGTGATGGCGTCATCAGCGAAGTCGTGATATCAGCTTAGGACGATGAGTTTGGGCGAGGCTATTCCGAAAAAGCTGCCGGCGTACACAGGGACTGCGGAGGGGCATTGAAGTAGGCAGGTTTCAAACGATCGATGCTAACCGTGTCCCGAATTCCTTGGCGCTCAAGCACGTAGAAACTATCCTTTCGTTGAAATACTCTGAAAGGGCCTTCGTGAGGTCGCTCGAGCGAGCGTCGTGAAACATTCACGCGAACAAACACATGCGCGCAGTCTTAAAGGTCTTTCGAAATAAACACCTCGCGGCTTTGTTTGCGTGTGTCCGTGACACAGAGGCGGCGCATGTGCGAAGCAAGCTGTTTGGCGTAAGATGCATCATATCGAAGGACATCCGTGGCGAATGAGAAGTAATCGCCAGGAAGACGGAGTGGTTGGCCATACAGGAGTTCGGCGCTGAAAACGTGAAGGTTGGCCCTAAGGGCGGCGCGGATGCCAAGCAAAACCAGTTGCAGGGCTTCTGTTCAACGGATTGCATCGACCGCGGCGAGGGCTGCATTTAGTTTTCGGTGGAAGCGCTCGACTATACCGTCCGCAGCCGGGTGGTATGCCGTGGTCCGCATGCGATGGCATCCAAGCGCGCTCGAGGTTTCCACAAAAGAACCGCTCTCGAAATGAGGGCCACGGCCGGTCGTAACCGTGGCCGGACAACCATGAGATGCTACCCAACGCTCAACGAATGTGCGTGCTAGAGTCTCAGAACGGACGTCGGGTATGGGGACGGCCTCTGGCCACCGCGTGAAACGATCTACCATCGTCAAGAGATATGTCATTCGATTGAGAGGTGGCAAAGGACCTACAATGTCGATGTTGATCTGTGCAAGTCGAGATGTAATCGAAGGAAATCGGCCAATCGGGGCAGACACGTGGCGGTGAACCTTGGCTTGCTGACAAGTTAGGCAAGATCGTGCCCACGTGCAAAGATCTTTCTGCATACCAGGCCAGACGTACCTAACGGAAATGAGCTTGGTCGTGACCCGGATGCTAGGATGGGCGATGTTGTGTAGCGTGTCGAACACGCGTCGTCGAAAAAGTATAGGAACTACTGGACGTGGATGTCCAGTGGAGGTATCGCGAAGGATGGTGTCTGGAGACGCTGGCAGCCGTAGAGCTGATTGTTAGCAGGAGGCGCGGAAAGCATTTTCCGAACGTTGTGCGTTGGGCATGACCAACTAGTACCGATACTGGTGATAACGCGTCAGCCACAACGTCATCGCTGGCGGAAGCATGGTATACATCGGACGTAAACTGGGATACGTATTCCAAATGTCGAACTTCGCATGGCGAAGGTCTTTCAGACCTACTGCGAAAGGCAAAAACCAACGTTTTGTGATCGGTGAAAATCACAAACTGGTTTCCCTCGAGGGCATGTCGGAAGTGACGAAGGGCCGAATAAATTGCTGACAATTCATTACCAAACGTGTTATACCTTGTTTCAGCCGGAAGTAAAAGTCTGAAAGAGAGAGCGAGCGGTGTCCAGAGTCCATCGACGGACTGTTGAAGTACGGCGCCGACCGCGGTGTCTGACGCGTCAATAGCTACACCTACTTCCGCGGCTGAGTTGGAGTGGTGCAACATAACGGCAGTGGCTAGTGCATCCTTGATTCTATCAAACGATTCGATGGCTGTCGTTGACACGGCTGCGAAGTTAATCGGTTAAAGGCTGCATGAGCTGAGTGCAATGTGGAATAAACCGCCTATCGTAGTAGACCATCCCGTCAAATCGACGAATAGCAGTGAGGGTGGTAGGACGGAGGTAGTCGCGGATTACTACTACCTTATCGGTTAGCGGTCGAATGCTGTGCTGGTCAACGTGGCGCCATAAAATCTCTACTGCTGGCTGACCAATGACACTTTTCTGCATTAATTCTCATGCCAAAAGTCGCTAATCTGTCGAAGGGCTGTTGCAGATGAATCTGGTGTTCTTCAGAAGCGCTTGCAACTAGTAGGTCGTCGATGTAGGGGTGTACGAAATCCAGACCCCGTGTGACGTCATCGATAAAACGTTGAAACGTTTGTGTGGCGTTTCGCAAACCAAACGGCATACGTGAAAATTCGAATAAACTGAATGGTGTGATGACGGCTGTCTTGGCGACATCCTCGTCTGCAACAGGGATCTGGTAGTATGCGCGTACTAGGTCGATTTTTGAAAACACCCGGGACATGATGTCTTGTATGTGCGGAGTCGGGTACCTGTCGGGTACTGTGGCGCTGTTGAGCGAACGATAATCCTCACAAGGGTGCCGGCCGCCCGATGCTTCTGGGACTATGTGGGGTGGAGATGACCAAGGGTTACTGGATGGATGGATGATCCCGAGCTCGATTGTGTGCTCAAACGCACTGCGGGCTACTTTAAGCATGTCTGGTTTCAACCTGAGAGCTTTGGCAAACACCGGAAGACCTGTCGTCACTATGTGGTGCCCCGTGGAAACTCTGACGGCAAGCAGAGATGGAGACTGTCGAAGAACAGTCGGATGCTTATCGATTAGAAAACTACAGGAGTTTAGTTCCGTGGAGCTTTGATATACGAGACTGATCGATAACTTATCTATTAAAATCCCGATAACCGTAAGCTTTGTCGTTTAGTCGACTAGACGGTGTCGTCTGGAATCTAACAAGAGGTCGAGTGCCGGAGAAGTTCGATGTCGATAATTGCCATCTGGACGTCGGCGACCGTGAAGAACCAGCGAAAAGACCTACGAGAGCGAGAGAGCTGATCAAACACTTCCATACTGCCTCCGTTGGCCACGGGAAGATTCGAAATGTATGATCTGTTTAAGTCGTGGGCCTCAGGTGGGATCACGCTGACTTCGGCACCTGTGTCGATAAGATAGCGAATCCCCAACCCATGATCTCTTAAAAAGAACAGACGACCAGGCGGACAAGTTACGTCGTTAACCATGTGGATTTGTCTGACATGTTTGCTGACTGGATCAAAGGTACCAGGCTGCCGGCATCGTCGGGCTTTCTTGCCAAGTTTTTGGTGATACTAGCAGTGATCCCTATCACCGTTCGATGGCGGCTGACGAGAATCAAGTGACCCTGAGTGGCTACTGTGCCGTCAAATGAGGGTAGTCGAGCGTGACCTCGAACGCTGCGTCGTTAAGGCCTGAATCTGTTTAGTTAGGGTGGCAACTTGAGCACTTAAATTGGCGATTGCGCCCTGAATATTCGAAGCGAGCTGGGAAACAGCGGTGCCGCATGCTTCCTCGATCCGGTCAGCGGTATCAGCGAAGGTTGCCGATGGGTTTGCGCTAAGAATGTTCTGCATATCCTTAGGTAAACGCTGTAACCACATCTCCCTAAGTAGAGCCTGTTCTGTGTGTGTCGTGCCTGCTAACCGCTGCATGCGGCGAAGGTTTTGCGATGGTTGACGGTCACCGAGCTTTGTCGCACTCAGAAGCTGAAAAGTACTTTGGGGATGCGACAAGCCAACGCACTTAATTACGGCCGATTTGGGTTGCTCTTAGGGCTTCGTGGAGACCGGTAACTTCAGGATATCGTCCACCTCGTCAATGACGTCAGGTGAAAGTGCCGCACTTACGTGATAAAAACGCGTTAGCTCTGAACTACTTTGTAGTAGCACAAATGTGGCTTCTAACTGAGCAAACTACGATTTAGGATTATTCTCTCTAAAGGGTGCAAACGGTATGTCTACTTCACTGACCGAATCGTCTGACAAAACGTGCGGTTAAATCTCCATTATAGCGGAATGCACAACAGATCGAATTTTGAAAAATGGGTATGTAAACTGTATACAAAATAGCAACTAACAGTTATACAAAAGATATACCTGCGTGAAACAAGAAATAATTCGAACGGACTCACCAATGAAGTCGGGGCTAACCAATTTATTACTCATCGTTCTAAGTCGCTTTTCCCCAGGTACGCATTTATCAGACGCAAAAAACAAGAGGCCGTTGAGGAGAGAGACCAAAACTTTATTCGACAAATTGTACAAGTGGTCTCTGACAACGCTATGAACGGCGCCGACACGCGAATTAGCTAGAGAGGCTAGAGACCGGCCGTTGACGAGCGAGTGAACCGGAAGAAATTAACACGTTTGTCGTTCGGGTTCGCTCCACAGTCACATGACATGCAGACAAACAATCGGTTAGCGAACATCATGCGAGCTTTCTTAATAGCCTAGGTACAATATGCAACTGAGTTTTGGAACTGTTTTACGCATCATACCCCAGGCAGGCCAGTGAAGTCTCTCGGCTGCTACAACTTCATTGACTGGCTCAAGCGTCCATGCCTGCCATGTCCTGCGTATAAAGGAAAAAACAGACACTGTTGTGTCTGCCGTTGCCTCGCATGGTGCAAATGAGACATCTGTGAAATGCAATTTGTCCACCAATATCACCTGAAACAATTTCACTCTATCCATTTGATTGGAAACCTCTGACATGCGTGTATTTGTGTCATTTTGGAGAAAAGTAAATAGTGACCGTTACGCAAGCTCGATAGTCTGACAACCGAAACTCAGCCCGTAGTGCTACGGGCGGGACGTTGTCATCTGGCCTACCAGCATTGAGCTGTCAATTAATCTGGAGGACACTACCCTTACCAGTTCTTCCCCTGTGATCTACTTGCAGGAGTTGCGCTCCCAGAATCCCAATTTCACTGTCAACGGTAGTTTCGTGCTACCACGCTTCAGTCATTCACGTCACTATAGGCTCACGTTCTCTACAAACACGATGTAGTTGGGGAAGTTTGCTTCGCAAGCTTAGTGTGTTTGTGTATAACCAGTCTTACGACTGAATCACCATTGAGCCATCAGATGGCAGGTTTGTGAGAGTGCTGGTGATGCTAGTTAACTGGATGGAATTTACAGTGTGTGGTTTAGATGAGGAGGGATGCCGAACCGTCTGTTTTAGGAAGTTCCTACTAAAGAAAGATATGCGATGGTTAACGAATTCTATTATGCCAGCCAAGATGGAGGTGATAAATGAAGGCTTTTTGACACCTTCTCCTGGTTAAGCACCACTACTCTGGCCAACACAACATCGACCAGCGTCCATTGTGACTCCTGTTCCGGGATAGACATGTGCCTATTCAGTACCCATCTTTAAACTTTTGATCGGCACCGCCACAACTGTATGTTAGATTGCAGTGTTCCCTTATCAGGGCACCACTTCCCCAAAACCCTGCCCATTATGCTTTCGAACAAAGAGGTAGTCCTCAAACTTTGGCCTTGGGTACACGGAGTAAGTTGGACGGGCGCGATGAACGGCGTATATCGTTAGCTATGGCGCTGGTAATATTTATCTTCTAGAAAACAAGCTGCCGCTGTGACAAATCACGAACATTACTGATGAGTTTATCATCCACAGGAGCCTCTGGTACGCCACGTTTTACTATGCTACAAGCCATGATTTTTGATAGCAATGACGAGGGAAATGGCACATGCCTTCTGACTGATCTCGAAATATCCTGGTGAATACGGACAGCAATAAGGTTTCGCAGAGTCGTTGCTGAAGACAACAGCTTCCCGGTGCCGGTTTATGAGCTCAGTGATACTTTGACTAGACAAGGGCATATAACGAAGCGAAAATCGCCGCTAAATGCAAGTTCTCTGATTCCTGTGGGCCTCAGATTAGGATGGTCAATGTTTCACATATTTTCATCAACCACTGCAAATCGTTCTTTTGCGCTGTGCTTAGGATGTTGAACCGACCTGCGGTAGTCGGTGTGTTTGGAGTGACAATATTGATTTTACGTGGAGTCGCCTCAAATGTATCTGAGTCCTTTGGTTGGCTACTCGTCTCCCCTAGTAGCGTGAATGGTTGGAAGAATGAATGTGTTACATAGGTGTTCAACATGATAGTCAGCTCCCGTGTACGGTAATTGGGAGGCACCATGTTATCGTGCGGTAGGGATAATGTGGATGCGAGTGTACATCCACCACCAGTTGGCAGTGAGAAAATACTAACAACAGCAATAATGGGTGAATGAAACTAGACGTTAGTAATAATAATAGACTGTCGTTAGCAAGCACAACATCAACAGGTGGTAATTTCGAAGTGACCGGACGTGATGGAATGGGTTCATGTTATGAGCATTCGTACGAGGACAGTCAGATCGAGAGCGCATGAATGCACGCTGAGAATGACACACACACACGCGTACTCGTCGAAATTTTGGCGCACGTCATCCGCAGTCACCATCTTGGCAAATCCAGTCAGTGATACGCTTCCTGAACGTCTCCAAAGTGGTGGCTCGCACGACCTTCGGTGAAAGAGAATTCCAAGTTCAGTAAGATCGGATAGCAAAAACTGTGCTGTTAGCAAGGCAAGCAACTAAGCGTTCTGTCTAGCCTGACCTTATGTTTTCTGAATTTGCTGTTCTCCCCCAGCTTAAAGAGGTTTTGACTGAGGTGAACCTTTGTGGTCACAATTTTGACAGGGAAGGATCATTTCTCATCGCAGCCGTCTATGAGCCAATTGGAAGGGGTACAGGGGTGTGTGAAAATCTAATCTATTCACCACTTCTTCAAAACCCGACACGTTAGATAATCCGAGAAGTAGCTAATCCAAACGCTGCGTTAAAGATACCGCATCAGAATGAAGCAAACGGTCTCAATGTAACGTCTTCTGTTATTCGCCAACTTCTTTATTCTGTATTGTGCCAACTAACTTACAGTTTGTGACGTTGTAGGTGCTAGTGCGACCAGCCAATGACAGAATGTGAGTTTCTGTGATGCTGTTGCACATCCATAAATTCGGCTTCTCGTCACATGAATATAAGTTTTCACTGTAGCCACCATAAGATCTTCTGCTGACTACTCGCGTGGGAGATTTTCACTCAAGTGGGATTTCTAGGGCTATTCGAACTCCCTAACTCTAAGTATTACAACGAGCTCAGTAAGCTGCATATGGGAACGAGTAGCAGCCCATAACCCTTCCTGTTGCACTTCGCTGTACAGATTTAAGTATGGCCAGGTCATTTTTGGGCATGGGGCACACGCCTGTATGGATATCTCCAACAGAGGTCCCGAGTGGTTCAGTTCTCAGTGATTAATGGGCGGGTGTGATGCAGATATTCTAAGTTCTCCGGGTCAACGCGTTGCTTTTTCTGACATCTGGCAGGCGTCGAGTTTTTTAAAATACAATCAAGAAAAATCTCATTATCATTCTCGTCTGAAATCTCGGAATGAGGAACTCTTCCAATTTCTTTGAAAAAGTGTGTATCCCTGTAGCCCGGACAGAAGGAGAAATGGACAATTCTGCAGTGACAGTCAGTTTAACAGCTGTGCGGCTGACTCTTAACATTACGCGCGACCAAACTCAACGTGATTATTGTATCTTCATCCACAGCCACATACGCAATTCAGAAAGCCTTGTAATAAGAAATCTAAAGAATCATTCAAGAAAAGTTTATTGGGATATTCAACATCTTTCAGCTACGTAGAACGCTGCGAAAAGCGAAGGGTTGACCAACTATGGTTGTAAAGACGAAAGCTGAACCTTACGTTCTTGAGTAAACCGATGCATTTGACTGTCTTCAGTAGAGATTTTGCAGTGCAGCTATCCATACGGATAACAACTTGGGATGCCACCGTGCCAAATCTGACTGCTCGGAAGAAGATACCATCAAACTTCTTCACTGTGAAATATTCTCACATTTGGTATAAACTTTTCAATGGACTTAGAATTGGTAACAGCATTTAGCATTTCGAGGAGGGCTTAGTGGTTACGTGACGCTACCGAACTCAATAGCTATCTACGAATCTTGTGTGCTTGTTGAGGATGTTCTATTGCGGCTTCAGCCTTTAATTGCGAGTAACACGCAAATCGCTTTCCACAACCCAGTCTCTTGGGGGTAACCTGTCAAAACAAACACCAAAAATTCATAAATTCCAAGAACCCCCCATATAATGCTCGAAATATCGGCTTTTTAAATCACGTATCTGTATCACGTGTCTGCAACCCGATTCAACATTTTATTATATATCCATCTTCGCAGATTTTATTCTACTTGGTCTATGGATGTAGCCTACTTCATAACTACCAGACTGCTTCTCTAACATTTACAACTAGACAACCAAGAACATCAAAAACGCGCGTTTTCACGAAAACCATTCTAATACGTCGCAGTGCTGCTTCCCGAAATGAGGAAACCAAGACTTTATTGTGTCGCAGTTACATTATGTAGACTAACAACACTCGACCCTTGGGGTTGTTTTATGCTGATGGAACCGTCGGAAAATCAACGCCGTTTTCCTTGTATGCGGCAATACTCAGACTGCTAAGAAGTGCAAACAAACTGACTCATTATTCTCGACAGACCAGATAGAATGTGTACTAGAATCTTCGAAAAATATTACCTAGCCTCCACTGTTCCGTGTGCATGCCGTAATACGCCGGGCACCCAGTGACTATCATTGCAGTCTGTGGTGGAGAGCTTTTCCGTGATGCGCGTAATAGATTCACACTACTTAACAATGTGCATTCAAAATTCTACCTTTTGCCAATCTGTGTAGAAATGTAAAATGTTCACGCTCAACAGCCAATCCATATTACAGGCAAAAAGTCATTTAAGCAGCCTGAGACAAATGGTCTTTTAATTCGTTTGCAAACAGCAACCAAAGGAATGAATTCATGGGACGATAACTTTTCTTGCACTCTGATGAGCCACAGTTGTGCATTCCACAATGTACTCACACTGGAGGTTTATTCGAAGAATTTAATGTGAATTTGCACCTGCAACATAAGACTGTTCGAAGAACAATTTCTATGGACAACTCGGTGGTGTCCCAGCAAACACATGGCCGACTCCGAGGTGGAGCGCTAGCAACTCAGATTAACTCGTTTACTCTTTATAAGCGATATGTAGATGACATTATTTGCGTGACGGATGAATCAATAAGCCCTAGAGAAATACTGGAACGGTTCAACTCAGCCCACAAGAATATCCGTTTCACCATGGAGCCTGAGTCACAGGACGGCATCTCGTTCCTAGACGTCTTCCTGTCCCGCCGCTCAGATGGGACGATACAGAGGAAAGTGCACCGTAAGTTGACGTGGACCGGACAGTATACAAATTTCTATAGTTTTGTACCATTGAGACAGAAAATCAACCTTATCCGATGTATGGTAGATCGAGCGACGAAAATATGCTCGAGCGACACCCTGGAAGAAGAAAAACGATTCATATTTAAAGTCCTAGTTGAAAATGACTATCCTGAACAGCTTATTCACAGACATATGTTAAGTGGCACAAAATTAGACAATCCACACACCGTAGAGAAGAAGTCTGTTTATATTTCATTGCCTTTTAAGGGCGACAATGCCTCCAAGAATATAAGCAACAAACTTAGCATAGCCCTAAGCAAGACCTATTTTGCTGCAAAACTGCGAGACCAGTTTAGTTCCATACCGACTTTGCGTCCTCAGTTGAAAGATGTATTGCCTGTTCATGCTGCCTCTTACTGTGTATATCATTTTGTTTGTTCCTGTGGAACGAGCTATGTAGGCCGCACGACACGGCGACTATCCGAACGCATTCGGGAGCATCATCCGGTGTTTATAACTCGGGGCCTGTCAAAATCTTGCTCGTCTTCTATCGCTGCACAGCTCATGGAGTCCAACCACTCAATCGATCCCAATGACTCATTTCGTCCTATCTATTGCGCACCGGGTTTACAATCAAAACATATCAAAGAGCGCTTACTGGCAGTCGCGGAAGCCATAGCCATCCGTTTACTCTCCCCCCACTATGTATTCAAAAACGTCTCGTAAAAACACTGAATCTTCCATGGCCTGGTGTTCGCGTCCGGACCGAACAGATTACGTAATCATGACCGCTATCTTAACAGTCATCAACAATTTGTACAATTGACCTGATCCTTCTGAAACTGATAATGAACCGTTCGATCTTTTACTGTACCTTTTCTCACACATGATTAATTCACATAAATGTGTTGTAATTAGCCTGATGATGAATCACCGAAAACAAGCTTGTTAGCTACACGTTTCTCCTAATGTCTAAACCGGGTATTTTCACGCGACTTCGAGGTGTTAGACAACATCCGGCCAGCAGTCGGCCACACAGTAAGCGAATCGGAATTGAATAAAGAATCATGCTCGGCGTGCTAATTTCGGTTGTTAAGCGCATTTAAGAACACAATTACCCCTTGGAGTTTTAGAACAATATCCACCACTTCTTCAAACGGTGGTTTCAGGGGGCCAAAGATCGCAATGGTGTTCTCACGGCGCTCAGAATTATGAGAGATACGATTTTACAGGTAATGTACTATGTCATCTCGTAATGTCCTCTTATCAGATTGCTCCTGCAATTGAGTCAGCAAAAGAAACCATGGACCTGGACGAGTGAAAGCAAGAAAGCTTCAGCTATCATGTACACAATATATTTATATGTTTCTTAAATTGTTTTTCTTGCTGTCGTTGAGATGCAGTGGTGACTGACGCGTTTTCTCCAGTTGGTGCGGTTTGCGCGGAGAATAAGAAGGTTTGGTCCGATAAATTACAGGGTTTATGGTACGGTAACATGGGCGCGTTATATTCAGGGGTTTCAGTCGTTAAGCTGGTCGGCGTAGGCTGGATTGGCAAGCAGGACTTTCGTTGCAGTTTTCGTTTTACGTAATGTTATCTGGAGAAGGGGAGCTCGCAAGTTTTTTGGCCGACTGCATGCCTGGCCAGGCCAGAGTCGGTACGACTCCAGTGTGTGGTGCAGGCCGACTCCGGTACGACTCGTCGCCTGACGAGGGTCAACTCCGGGCCGACTCCGGTTTGTTTTCTGGGGTTTCTATGGGTCCAACACTTTGGTTGGTTCTGACAGATATCCTCATGATTCTAATTGAACAAACCTGTGCAGATTTGTCAAAATCCACTGCTTCTACAAACCACGCATTTTTGATGTTTTATTGATCGTCTCTATATCTGACTAAATAAATCGATTTTCAACAGTTTACACAAAACTGCGAGCGTGAACTGTGGGATGGAACGGAACAATTTAATGGCGTTCCTGGATTCACTACTCACACTTTTTCAAGATGGTTCACTTATGCGCTCTGTGCAATGGAACCACAAATCAATCAGCACAGTTACAAGGCAAGTTACAGGCATTCATGGTAACTGTGTGCGGTAGATTTAACCACACCGAATATCCCGCCTGTTCGTGGAATGTTCTTCTTGCATGACAAAAATAATTCAAGTGCATCTGTTTCCACTAGTGTGCTGAAAGTATGTTGTCACGGTTAGCCCACGATAACAGCGAACACGTGATTGCAGAAGATAGGGTGCACAAGGATAGAGTGTGTGTTGAATCAAACAACAGACAATCAGTTTGTATGTACAATGAATGTAACAGATGTAAAGATGGTGTGTGACAAGAGCGTAAAGAGGTGGTAGACTCTACGGAACTTCCCCGCCAGAGCGTTAGGCCAGAGGAAACGGCTAATAAATAAAATCTTCATAGATTTTCGGCTATCTAATAGGTCGATCATAACAGGCGTGTGAGGTGTATAGCTTCAGGTGAGAAGCAGAAACTGGTGTCAAACGTGGGTTGGATAGACTGAGTGAGATTTCGTGATTCAGTAGGCGGGTCGGGAGCATGCGGACTGAAAGCATGTGTGATGTCTGTCGGGCTTGAAGAAGACGTGGAGGCGCGGTCAGCTCAAGGAACTTTTAATCTGCCATTGCTCAGTGAGTGACGTGTTTCGTCTCTGTCGGTGATGAACTATTTGTCTGCGGTCATGTAATCTGAAGGGACCATCGTACGAAGGCTGTAGGTGTGTCTTAATCGAGCCAACACGATTAAAAGCAAAAGGGAAAATGGGCAGATCACGGTGACTTCGTCCTTGGCACAACGTTTTTTGTGGAGGTGAGGGTTAGATATGCCGCATGTGATTCTTCGGATGCGTGGCATAGTTCGCGTCAGGACTCAGAGACGTGCAGTAATCAAAGTGAAATTCTCCGGAAAGAAGTAATGTGCAACCATAAACAATTTCCGCCGAGTTGCAACCGACGCCTGTCTTTACGATCGTTCGCAGACCAACAGGACTGACAAATGAGCGACTGGACAATTTGGCAACCGCTGGTATTGCCACCAAGGATGGGTTTAATTGACAGTGGGACCCTTCAACCAAACAGTTCAACGACGGGTGATACGCGATGTTCGTTATGTGTCCGCATCCAAGAACACGATTTAAATCGCGGAAAAGGGATGACGTGAATTGAGATCCACGGTCAGCAGTGATTGTGGTCAGATCGCCGAAACTCGAAATTCACGATTCAACACAGTTGCATGCATTGGTTATCGTCGGCGTGTTGTTCAAAGTAGCGACAATGATTATATGGTGAATCAATTTACATGGGTTAGAAGATGTGTGTGATTGTTGGAGGGAGGGAGGGATGGTATGGGCCAGTGATATCAAGATGGACCCTTTTGAATCACCCGTCGGGTAACACACAATTTTTTGAGGTAACGCTGGAATGACCACATATTTTTCTACGTCGACAATCCAAGCACTGTTTAGTCTAGTTAGGACCATCCTCACGAATGCTTGGTCAAATGCGATAGGCGGTGACCAGCTTCGTTGAGGCACGTGTGCTTTAGTGTGAGAAGGAATGGAGGTGGCTAAAAGCATCGGACTGGTGTGTAAAATTAACAAACGGTTGAGATTTACCGGCAAACGTGTCGCGATTAATTGAGTAGTCTGACTGAGTACCAGTACCGGCCAGAAGAGGAACAGAGGGCTAACACAAGTGGTTTGTTATCAGTTGGAACAATGGAGTCACGACCCTCCAGAAAGTGTCGACAGTGTAAAGGTGACATGTATGGTCCGTCACTCACGACCTAGGATACTGTAGTGCGTCTACACTGGTTGGAGACATTTTGGAGGGCGATGACAAAGGCTGAATTTCGCCATTCAATTTTTGTTGTGAAACAGCGCTGACCTCCGACTGAGATGCATCAATTTTCAGGATTGTTACTTTCAGCATTATTGCGGTTGCTTGAGTTAAGGCTTTTTCGGCTTCGAGAAATGCATTACTAGTGTCACGAGACAGAACGACGTGTTTGAGATTGGCTTCTAAAATGTCTGTTATGGGTTGCAACAGCTTTAAATCCTGTGAGACGAAGCAACAGCAGTAAGTAACGAGCTCTAAGAAACGCCGGAAACCTTTTAGGGACTGTGACCGCACATAATCATTGGCAGCTATTAGTTTCTCGGGTAAAGCTTGAATGCTGTTAAAGTCGATTCGATGTTTAGGGAAATCCATGGAATTCACTCCGAAGATGCACTTCACAGGGTTTTGTCTCACACCACATAAGACAAAACGTTCGATCAGCTTCTGAAGATGCGCTTTTTGCCGTCGCGCTTGTTCACTGGCAACTTCGACGCCATTAATATGAACGCACACTTGATCGATGATCCTTTGGAAAGCCTACGCGAAGTTCCTCAAGCCTAATGGCGTGTGGACGAGTTCATAGAATCCAGAACAGGTAATGATTGCGGCTTTTGGGACGTCCTGCTGGGCCACCGGGATTTCAGGGTAGGATTTAACGGAATCTACTTTTGTAAAGTGTAAATCGATGTAGTTACTCAGCTCATCCCCGAATATTGAGGAGCATGAAAGATATCTATTCTGGTTGCTTCGTCTTCCCCGACTGATATTCTCAGGGGAACCTTACCGTTATTCCCGGGAAATATCACCTACATTCTTATCGGTGGGTGTCACAGCTAACCAGATAGAGCAGTCATGGAATGCCCTCAAGTGCCCAAATATACCAGAGTTTTCACATTTCATCTACCACGCCGATGATACAATAATATTCAGTCACTCCAACCAGACAGTAGATAACCCAGTGCGAAGCTTAAATATTTGCTATTTCATCCTGCGACCAATGTGTGAATCCGAGGTCAACAGTTGCCCTTCCTAATTAGATCCATACACCTCCGTGAAGTTAGCTCCATCAAAAAAGCTGTCCTTTGGAAACCCATGTAGTCCATCGATTATCTGATTTGGACAGTTTTATGCCGTTCCACCATAAGCACGTAGTGTTAAGCACACTAATGAAGCGAATAAAACGAAGTAGTGCAAGAATCAGCTTAACGGGTAAATTAGATGTCGTCCCCTCCGTACTACAATATACATAATTATCACAAAATGCTCATGAGGCACATTGGATCGAAACCGCCATTTGACCAAGCAGTTACTGCAAACCGAAACGAGTTGTACATAGAGCTGCCTTTCAACGGTGGATACAATAGGCATCATATAACACAAAGACTAATAACTCCGATCAAGCAAACGTTTGACTCAGGCGAACTTCGTGTACTTGCTTGGAACCAGGGAAAATCAACATGCCTATGCTTACTTACGAAGTTTCTATTAATTATTGCAGGTCTACAAACACATTTACACGGGAGATGTTAGGTCGCCAGAATAAAAAGATATTTGCTTCACTGCATGCAGAAGAAACGCAGTGCTGATGAAACACGCAAACAGCCAGTGATCATATTCATTAGACACGTCCTGATCAGTGGTCATTCTATAGACCCCATTAGGGAATCCAGCATCCCATCGCACGACTCCGGTGAAAACTTTCTGCTGTTTTCTGGGTCGGTCGCAAGCAGTCAACTGAAGCAGGCCCTATGTGTTCGGAGATAGCTTGAATTCGCCTTACACCCAGTGGAATATCTTAAACCACACTAAACGGCGATTCAAACAGTCACCTGATTAGTTGGTATGAATGGTTAGAAGCGAGTCACGCCGATGTAAGTTTGGCATAGAAGAGTCAGGACGAAGAGCTCGTACCTCCCACTTTGCGTGTTTTGAACATCTCCAAACACTCATCGTCCGCAAGGGACTTTCCTTCACGTAACTGAAAAAGAGCGTGGTTAAATATTACAATCTGTCAAAAGTGGCAAAACTTGATGTAACAGTGAATTTTGACTGAATGTGAAAGAACTCGAGTGGAGACCACAAACTTGTGACCAGTACAGTTATAAGCTGCTCGTCTGTAGTACTATAGTGAAACTGTCGTGAATTAAACTTTTTGTGGATTACTTTTTCTCAATTGTGAGCAGCAAATCCTACATAGCTGACCAGTCTCAGAAAGATGTTTTGCTACCAAAATCAGGTCAACAGCCGATACATTTCAATATGCAAAAATTCCACGCAGCCCATCTGTTACGCAATAATGCTGGCAGACGGTCACGTGCAGTGAATCAGAGACAAAATCTGTATTAATTGTTTACGCACGTCCACTGCTTCTGCCCAACAAAAAAGTGACTACGATTTCCTGATTTTTCAATTTCCAAATTGCGCTTCTGTATTTCATCAGTATTAGTTGGGTACTTGCACATCGACGAGCATAAATTTCTAGTGTCATCCACCCTTTAGAAATGAATAAAACCGACGGCTGTAAGTGATTGCTATTCTGAAAGTTGAGTTCCGAATTGAGATGCATAAGAGGCATTTGCAAGCAAAATCTTACGAAGTTATGCACTTGTGTACATCACTTGGCGTGAACTTTTTGTACCGGAACAGCTCAAAGTAGATTTCTCTGTGTTTAACAATTAAAACGCGCACCACCTCACCGTAATATCAAGTCAAGTAACGTACTACTGAATCGCAATCAGCAAGAGCTGAAGTCGTCCTGAGAGACTTACAGAGGGTTGTGACCTATTGTGAAAGTTCTACTGACCGGTTTTTGATTCGATTATGTAAATTTTTGTGTTGCCGTTCTACAACGTACAAAAGCAAACGTGGTAACATTGTTCGGTCAATCGTTTCGTCCAGTTTCAAATACGAATTCACTTGATGGACTGTCCAACAGTTAGGTTACCAACCAGCCGTCAAAATCGTTTACACGGATCTAAGTGAAATCTGTCTGGTCATGTCTGAAGTTTGTAGTGTTGTGATCGAAAACTTAAGAATTTTAGTTGGATGCCCAGCTGTGTTATGCCTGAACAAAGACGCACGGGCTGTGATGATGGATAATACGGGACATATGGATAAAACTCCTGAAATTCTTGGTGAAACTGAGGTCTGTCCAACGTTAATCGTGACAACGTTTAAGGAATAGAAGAGGAAATCATCTGCAGGTTATAAAAATTGAAGACAAACGACGTAATGCTCACTGTTGAGGTCAACAGATACACGTAGGGCTCATGTTTGTGAACTATCCAGAATCCACAAACCTGATTTCTCATCCATGTATTTGCAATTTCGTTCACACAACTGAGTTTCTCGGTACAATATTATGGATACCCAGAACTAGTTCGGGCACATTGTTTCCTCTGTGCGTATTGAAACTTTAATGACTTTCTGTCGGTTACTCGGTTGAGACAACTATTTCTACTAATGTCATCTCATCTGTCGACGAAATGTGGCTGAGTATACAACTTTCCGATTCGTTGTTGGTCTGCCCGAGACACTGTCAATAAACCTATGACATGGAACGCTAAACATACACTTGTTGTTCCAGCCAGTAAACACTAATAGGGCAAACAGTGATTCGGGTTCTAAAGAGCATTTACTGATTTTCGAACGACTACACTCCCGCATTGTTACCGCACTGTTACCCAGACGGTGTGATCTGAAATACGTTTTCTGACCCAACATAGTCTGGTTTGGTTTGTTAGCGGATCCTATTGAAATATAGTCTAAGTTTTTGTGTTAGGTATTAGCAAGTAACCTCTTTCAAATCTTCCCAGAACTGAACCTTCTCAGATTTCGATAGCGTTATAACACCATTATTACTTACGACGAGTGATTTTGCAAATTCGTTGAGAAATTTATATGGTGCACCGTAAAAAGTGCACTACATTAGCCCTTGCCATTTCTATGGCTGTAGCAACTATCGGCTTTCAAACCGCCCGGCTATGGATACGGAGAACGAGTTATTTACAACCCCCAAGAGCAATCCGCCGCCGCGTTTGCTTCAATGTTGTACACTACATTCATCGCTGTGCTCGGATGTCGGGAAAGCACCGTTACTAGAGTAAATGTAAACGAGCGTTTCTTCAGGCTCAAGCTGACACTCATGACATATATAACGGAAAAACTTCTGACTTGAAGTAAGATTTATGTTGACATCTACATTACGTAGTTTGGCCCACAATCACTATTCACTAAACACTAGGTTCGAGAATTGTACCCAACCGTATGAAATTATGTTCATACTTTCAAACATCTTTCTGTACTGTAGTTTCTCTCCCATGTTACTTCTTGGTGTCTGCCCGGGTGTAAGTACCAGCATTAGGCAAATTTTACTCGAGATGCAGGCTTGAAAAGACTTTCGTTCACTTTTGTGTTCTATACATGGTGATATATATATATATATATACATGGACTTTTAAAGCATCAACTGTTCAAACGATCTGGGTTCCCTTGTGTGTTCTGGACATTTGGAACAGCGATAGATGGACAAAATGGGACGCTGGTAGTGGATTGTGGTAACACAATCAACTATATCGATGGATATTCACCTCTCAAATCTCTCAGGATAATGAGTTCGTCTGGTGCAATCCATTGTGTACCTCTCACTCTGCTTTCTTTTGGGAAGCAAAACTACACTTCGTTTGAAGAAGGCAATAGCTTCTACTAATTGTGGTGAAGAACCTTCAATGATACCAGTGTATTTGCCTGCCTTAACAGAACCGTGGGCGCTCCAATAGAGGTGAGGAATTTGACGCACATCCTTATTGATAAAGTGACCTTACGTACCGCGCCCAAAACGAAAAATGTGGTGACCCTATCGTTTGTTTCTGACTATGTTTCAGTTCCGACTGCCATCTGTACTCTTTTTCTTTTCCTTTTATGTGTGCTTAAACGTTTATTTGAACAATTCAGGATGCCGGCAAGCATCTGGTCCACTATCACGTACGACTCATGCTCTACATTCGCCTACCGCTCTGCTGCGTTGTCCCGTTTTTACATTCTCTCGCTCTCAGGTCAACTTCGCATGTCGACAATTTATTCCTTGTTTACCCATTGCGTTATTCCAAACCCGTCATCTTTGGTTCTCTCGATCCCATAAACGCCGACTGCAATTTTAATCAGTTAAAAAACGCAACTTGTTAATTCCGGGCTGGTTCAATGAGTCACATTTATCGGCTTACCCAGTTGTAGTATTTCTGTCACGTAACCTCTTTATTCATCACAATCACCTCGACTTTCATTCGCTCGTAGGTATCATCGATTCTAGTGTACTGTGTCAACATGTTCCTTGTTAAAAGGAAAGCAGCCTTACTTTTCCTTTGAGCGTAACAGAAGGGGATACCAGATAAGTTTATCTTCTCTCAACAATGAATCATGCAAACTACACATACTGAGAGTAAACCACTTATCATCTGCGTGAGACGTTAAGGTCAAACATCGTGAGGGACGCGAGAAAACTTATAAGTCTGTGAGGACCGCCTAGGATGGAGGCGACCGAGGTTACGATCCTACTTGGTCAAACACAACTTGATCACTTCCAGTCGTTTTTACTTCCTCTTCCACCTATGGTGGACATGAGGTGTGTGTGATAACAGTGAATTGGACCATTTATGCCTGTGTCAGCAGTTTTGGCCGACTGAGTCACTGGTGCATTATCAACGCTCTGGTTGTTTTCTGGAGGAGGAGGAGGAGGAGGAGCTCTGTAACTACTATATTTACCGACTGTCGTGTACAGTGAAGTTCTGATTATCATTTTTTTTACGAAACTTCGTGCATACTGAACGTTTGTTTAAACGAGCAGGGATACTGACATGTACCCGTGCGCACTCGAACGCTCGACTTATGTCGCACACCTACTTAACTCTCCGCAGTGTTAACGTTTCTTCTTATTACTCGGTTGCTTGCAAGTCAACTTCGCGTACCAACCATATACTCCTTGTTTGCTCAATGCGTTGTTCTCAATGGGTCATCTTCGACTCACTTGATCATACAGGGGCAACTTAATGCGAATATAAGGCGGTTTTGTGGTGGAGAGTGACACTACGATATAACCGTTTTATAATAAGCAGCTGTGTTTTTAGTAGCATAGTACGTATGTTCTGGAACTAGAGGGCATTCTCAACGCCAGGATGACGATGGATCAGAAGCGGTTAGTGGAGTAGTGTGTACGCACTATGAGGGATGTATCACCAGAGCGACTGACAAGGTATTAATGCCCAATGTTTGTGAATACACGTCAGAGGTGTAAATGGTTGCACGTCTTCGTGGTCCTGTTTTAACATAACCTGTAAGGAATTTCACGCAGAAAACAACTTGACAGGCCAAGCGTTTTCTGCTGTTACAGCAGTAACAGCCAGCAAAATTATTAGTGCGTACTTAGTGAACGAAGACAGTTCGGTTGCTTTCTGGATCTCGGATGGGTTACCTGAATCAAATTCTGAATCATCTGGGCTACGGTAATGGATTTCGTTGCTTGACGAGTCAGATTCTTACCAAAGTATCCGAGGAATGTCAACACTCTAGTCACAATGGATATAACAACCTCCATATATAACTGACCTGCTTGTACACCACAGAACGATCCTTTCCATCAACGTCACAAAGTTACTAGACAAGCTAATAAGCAAACTATAAAGTGCTGTTATAATATTGATGACGATAATGGTGATACTATTTCTTCACTTCGAGATCATATTCAACAAACGTTGATGTGAGAAGTTGGGAATTCAGGGATACACCTTTACCAAATTAAACAGGAATATGAGAAATCAGAATCTCAGGGCCACTTGTCAAGCAGATGTCGGAAATTACATGTTAAACTATGAAAACTTTTTTTAATTTTTACGTATGTTGCCACTCACCTTTGGAAAGTGTTACAGAGTTGTATGGTTGAGTTCAGAAAATAATATTCGGGGTGTTTACCGCTCAGTTCTGGTGATAACTTTTGCTGTTACTCGATCTCTTCTCAATGGATTGCATCTTGCCGAATTCGGACCAGTTTGAAGCGTTACGTTGTTTGGCAAACCTAGTTTTTTGAGCTACCGAAGATGATAGGAAACCAACAAAAATAGGGAGCTGGTAACATACAATAAAAAAATTCTGAGCGGGTTGTTCAACTAAATACATTTATGAATTCACGCCAACAATAGTGAGAATGTATATGCCTGTTTGACAGGAGTGTTCATTATCATACTCTGAAGGCAATGGATATAACAGGGCAAGTGCGTCATGCGAATACGTTGTACTCAGCGATGAATGTCTAGGTTGGTCACTCAGATTGCACGTGACTGAATATCATATGAGAAGGATACCTGAGTTTATCATGAAGAATCATGGAGAATCAATATCATTGTGAAAGTAGAGACACCATGTTTCGCGCACATAGCGGAGTATGCGACAGGATGGATTGTATACAGTTTCGCGATTGGGTGTTAAATCGGAATGTATACTACTGGAATACGACAAGCGAAAGCTTTGTTGGCTTTCACTTCGAAAGGCCGAAGTGTAGTGTGTTACACAATGGGCCTTGTGTGCACACAGACCTTTTTGTCGCTTTCTGTTCGAGGACGCATTCGACAAGCAAGCTGATGGTGAATATTCTGTCAAACCTGAGTAAGTGGTTCGCCTAATTTGCAACATCTCGTATTTTACGATGCCGCCACTTACCACTTTTGTGAGCTGACTCTCATTATGTATAAGGAAGCAGTACACACGAGCAAAATGACAAGCTGACCTAAGATGTGTGTGTATTTCCTGCGCCATCTGTCATGCTGACATGAATTCATAATTGCACTTACTAGAGGGTCAAAGTGAAGAACTGTAGTATACCGACTTTTGCTAATGTGTAACTACGTGAGATTTTGAACCGGATCTTGTGTAGTTGTTAGAACTACACCATTCAAGAAATCAGGACACAGTGCAACAAACAGCAGGTCCTCCTTTTCGGTATTTTTAAGAAGGCTATTTCTGATAAGTAGATTGACGTCAGAAACGGACTCGCGTGCTATCCACAGACAAAAGCCAGATGTTTCCTAGGTCAAAGTCGAAGAGATTCACAACAGACAAAAAGTCTGAAGATATATATTGTGTTTGTTAGTGCAAGACGGCTATTTAAGCCGTTTTAAAATAGTGGATATTCATACCAACACAAAGGTGGTTCAGAAACCTGTTGGAAATACAGGAGTATTTTACCGTGAAGAAGTTCGCGAAAATGAAGTCTTATTTCTAAGTTTATATTGAAACTGTGTTGTAACTGATTGACAAAATTTTTAATGTAGTCATCCGATATGACTTACAAAACCCGAAATATTGGAATATCGTTTACCAGAGTAGCCACCAATTCAAAGCAAATTAGTTCTGAACGCATGGGGGGAATCTGACACCCGTTAATCAGTGTCACAACAAACCGGAAAATGCGTTTCAGGTTGCTCCGAAAATGGCAGAGTATTCGTCCAGGACTTTGTATCTGTGTCCTGTTCGGATTACAGGCTTTACGGTTAATGTCGCTAAATGTTGCCTGTCTGCTTCTGTACAGAGGCCTAGTGTTTCCAGCTAAGTGTCTTGCCAATTTGGCAACATGGCTGTTGGTAAAAACAGCTAGTTATCTTTTCGTCCTTCCTATTTAGACCACAATGCAGCGACACGAATATGTAAGCTGTTTATTCTTGGAGTGACACGATTTTGGCTTGTTGTATTATACATAATCTGCTGCAATATGACACCTGGACACAGCGCTTATTCAGAGTATTTTGTCACTGTTGACCAGTTAGCACCTAAAACAAATTTCCGAACAATCTGCGATGAGTATCCAATCGTCTACAGAATATCAGAGAGTGTACTGGAGTCTAACGTTGAACGTTCGTACATGAGTAGCTTCCACGCTCTATGAAAAAACATCTTAACTAGATTCTTCGTATAGTTCATTTGACAGAAGCTTCGAAGCGCACATGTCATCCCATTCACGTAGACTTTTTGCAGGCGGATTTTTCTACTCTGCCATCTGACCTTCGGAAAACTCGAATGACGAAGAATGGAAGGCAGCTCTTTACTTCGATCTGTCTTGTATACTGAAGATTTGGATTAGCATAATTCAACGTCAATAACAACAGGCTTAGATCACTTGAATTTTCACGAATGGCCAGAATGTCGTCTACGTAGCACTTCAGTGATACTGGTTTTGACAACTTTTCACATAATATGAATTCTACATGACCAACAAATAAATCCACCAAGAATGAACTCAGCAGATTGCCTGTTGTACGATCGTTCATTTTTGGAATAAGAAGACGTCTGGAACTCGGACTTCACATTATGCGTGCACAAAAGTAATGAGAGTATCAGTTTAAACACCGGAATGAGAAGCGGACCAATGTTACTTAGATTGTAAACACGAATGCCGTCAGCTGTTGCATGAAACAAAATGTTGGCCAGCATGGAATTCACATCGGGTGAACACATCCTAACCGACCACACAGCTTACAAGTTCGAGGCAATCTTCATAGTCTATTTACTGATTCACTTTATGACTAGTTCAGGCAAATCACCTGACCGGCAGCTGACTTGTGAGGTGATGAGCTGCACTCCGACATAATAGGCCGATGTGTAGGATCGGTTTCTCGAGGTTTGGTCAGTCCACGCACACGTGTGTTTTCGTACTGGATTGATCACCTTGTATCGACTGGTAGGGATTATGCCACTTGTCTCTGATCTTTATAACTTGCGGATCGCTACCTGTCGTGAGTGTCGTCTGGAAGACATTCGTATGTCACCGAGAAGTTCAAGCATTTTGTTAGTGCACTCCATTTTGTCCATCAGCACAAAATTTTGCCTGTGTTCGAAATTAACGTCATTAATTTTCCACCTTTAATTTTGTTCTTCAAAATGGAAGTGTGCCGATGTCAATAGAATGTGGCGCATTTGATTGTGGTTGTGATGTTGGTAGTCTTGCTTTCGGTCAATTATGATTTCCCCTAGATGTCGTCGAACGCTGATGACGTTGATCATACGGATTTCCGAATCCGAAGTATAACACAAACACTTCAATTTTATTCGGTGTTATAGTAAACTTCAAATCTAAACAGAGACTTTTGGTTTGAGTTCATGCTAACTTTCTGGCGATAGACTGGTAACTTATTTATCCAACACTTCAGGAAATGTTGAACAGGACAAATTGAATCAACGAGCGGTTTGGTCATGTTCGCATGGCGTGATAAATGACCATTGGAGGTGTTCGGGCACACTAATGTCAGAAATAGGTCGATGGTTGTAGATAAATGTGGAGCACTCGATTTGAAGCAAAACGTAATTTGGTAACGATTCAGCAATGCAGACGGTAGACTGAATGTCGTCTTGATAAGGTTTTTGTGCTTTTAGCCTGGACTACCAGCAAGCGCATCTGCTCTGACGGGGTGTGAAAGAGTTTGACGATCCCTAATCGAACGTAAATGACGGTGTTCGCAGTATAGTCGACAAGCGGTATAGAATTATCGAGCAGTTAGCGATCATTAGTGACAATACTTGAATGCCATTAGCCTTCTTTTGCATCACAGCTCCAGTGACATCAGGTTCTTTTGTGTATTTTGTTGACAAAACGAGAAATTGCTTGAATAGAGGAATGCGTAAGGCGATTTTGCAGTCGTTACGAAACATTGAAGGATCTCCATACTTGATAACACCGCACGTCATTAATATATCTAAATAAAAGCATAGGATTCAGAACGCTTCCTTCAATCATCCTGTCAGGAGTGACTTCCGCTTCCAACAAAACTATATTTCGTTTGGACGTGTGCTGTTTTTGATATAAGGTAGGAGCCAGTTATATAGGAGGCTTGTATGCCAAAAGATGCTAGCTCGATCAACGAGTTCTTATGAGGCAGGCAAAACTAGCTGCATGAGTTGAGTGTTTGACGACCACTGAGTTCATTAGTTCTTTTCCTGTTGATTTTTTTTCTTCATGCACTGGAAATCTTTTTGGTAGTAGCTGCCAGCTTTGATCGGCTGTGAATTGTCCGCCGGTGGTAAATTCTGTGGTTAAAAGGCAATAAAATGAGATATGTTGGAACAGTTGATCGTATGTCGGTTGTAACGCTGATGGATTTGAAACTCGTTAACTTTCGTGACAGAAATACTCATGAATTGTACAACGTTTATATTAACTGACCGGTTTTGTTCCTCCGTTGATGTTGAGTTCAAATGTGTCGACGGTTGCTGTTGTGGCGATAAGCATGGGCTCCACTTTGGATTTGATTATGAGGCCTGCTTTTTAGTACATTGTCATATTGACAAGTAATAATTCAGTACATATAAATTTGATGATATATGTTTATATAGCATCGTTTTGTTTCGGTGAACGTCGATGTGTGATTCACTCCATTCTAGGTGATTATTCACAGAGTCTCAAAGAGCCAATCGATGGTTGAAAATTTTCGAACTTCAGCGAAGTTAAAAGTTTGTTGGGCAACTACGTGATGGATGACAGTGTTTTGTACGTGCTTGGCGCAGTCAGAAAGTCAGCCACTGGAGACTTGAAATATAATAATGGGAGTGTGAGTACTGCTGACGTGTATAACAAGTTCAGTTCCCATGTAGTTCTAGTGACATGCTGCTGATCGCGGTTCTGTCGTTGAGTAAAACCGGATTGGTTGTTGGCTCCTTTGATTCGGAGAACAACCGTGATGCAACTACCTTCTTGTAAGAAGCTTTCTACAAATTGTCGGCTCATTGCAAATGGAATAAACGACTCTAGGTACCTGTTCGAGTGCAACATCCCAACTGCTCAATGGAAGCAGTATGCTGCGCAGGTTTATGGTAAGCACGTAACGACCAGGGATGTTTGCAACAACCGTTATCGACAAGAGATCGTACAATGATCAATTAGTTTTATGTGTAATGATGTTGCAAGGAACTTGACCCAAATACCCAACCATATGGAAAATAATGACACTTAGCCTGTTATCACAGACGGCAACAATGGGTATCCGCACAAAAGCAGCAAATACGGTTGTTTAGACTCTCTTCTGATGTGATCAGTACCGGTGATACACACGGAATGCAGCACCACAATTGAGTCTCGTAACATTTCACATTTCTTGTTGTAGTTTGAAGTCACATCAGTCTGTATCCAAAAATGGAATGGGTCGTAGAAAACCCATGAGCTATGGTTATGTGCGCGGTGAAAAATGCGCTTCCTTGCTCCCATTATTCATGAGGTAATGGAGGACCACGGTCTCATGAGAACTGTTGTGACGGACAGAATGATGGCTCAAATACGAGCTGCACGGGTCGCCTTTGAGTGCAATATATCTTCGCGTTATTTCCACGCTCGAGATGTTGAGGAAACATTAAGTTGATATAATTTACTTCATAATTATCACTTAGACACATTCGTCTCGATGTTTCCATTTGTTTCATCACACAGTCACTTCTGATAAATTCGCAGAACAAGTAAAAGATATTATACAGCCATGGTTGAGGTTCAACCGAGGTGTTGAAATAATTCGACGAATAAGCCCCAGGTTTATGTATCATCTGAAGTGCAAGTGGTTCCATATAAAGCTTAAGTGGGCTATCCACCCAGGGTTCGGTGCTGTTCACTTCGGTAATCAGACAACTAGTCGTTTGTGGAATGTTAATTGGCGACTGAAAAAGCGCACTCATCAACAAGATCATTTAGTTACGGTCATCAGTAAAAGTTGGCTCCACAGTGAGTGAGTGACGAGGGAGTCCGAGATGCAGTACATCTGTGGCTTTGACCACCGTGAGGTGATTAGCTTCGACTTGAAGCATAGTCGTAAAGCTAACGGCGTTGGTCAGTCAACTGACATTGAAACATTTCAGTGGGTGTCACCCACACTGCACTTTAAACACTCAGACGAGTGCAAGGTTAACGCACGTTATGTAATGCTATTCAGCAGCTTCGAGTGAGCCAACACAGTACACACTGCATGATGAAAATAAATGACGTTATGTGCAAATGCAAGGTTTATACGTCTATGTGGTTACCACGTCTTCACATGCTGTCCGTCATCAAAGAACACTTTTATTCATGAGGTAGTTTGTTTTCAGCCAAGACCCCACTTAACCTAGACCGCTTTCCAATCCAATGCTGATAGCTTGGTAAATATAATTTGCATGGAAGCCACATTTTTTGCCGAGAAAGCACGGTCACTGGTACAAATCCAATTTAAACTGACGACAAGTGCCGCATTAGAAGTTGGCCAAGCTGTCGGATGTGAATCCCAGAACAAAGAGCTAGAGTTTCAAAGCTGTCAAATCAATTATACACCGGTCCACTGAAAAGACTGAGGCGGCGTGGATTTCTACCACAACTGAGTTAAAAGCGAGAAGACTATGACAAACCGGTCAGAAGTTTGGGGAAAATACTATACCATAACTTTCCAGCGTTTAACTCTACGGACTTTCGTGGAGTCGTGACTACGGAATCCACCTAATCCGACTGCCAAGCATGCAGTTCAGTGCATCCAGTCATCAGTTGTAACCGGAAAGTCTGTATCCCGTCTCGCTTAATCATTCTACTTTCCGGAAACCAGGATTTCCGTAACCTTATATGCTTATAATGTTCTACTTACCGGCGGATCCGTTTGGTTGGATAAACTTAAGGACCTTCGTGTAAATATAATGCCAAACCAACATCCACACAATTAAAATGAGCAATAAATAATGCAAGACAGATCACGCCGAATAACGTGAAATTAATAGCTGGGAACTAAAACATGCATTTTTAACTACTTGCCAGCGGTGATATTAAGTATATTTCGTTTCAATTTAGTGTTATGACGATTATACCACAAAAATTCACCTCAGAAGTCACCACCTACATCGTGTATGACCGAATGCCTAAGCTAACAGGAAATTGTATAGTATACATAGCATGCACGCTTATCTGGAAGCTAGCAGCTTGCTATTTGGTTCGTGCGTCCAAATTTTCCTTAACCCTATGCTAACGCGAATCGGAAGTAGTAGTGAAAAAGCCATAATTCCGCAATCAAACTTCATTTATTGATTCATTTATCGTATACAAGCAGACTTCATTGCAACAAGTAAAGGCGCTAGTGAGTTTGACGTGAGGGCACCTTTAACACAACCACAGGTCGATAGCTAAAGAGGACGGATTTCGACGGAATGTCGACGGAAACTCCAGCTGACCTTCATAATTCAAACAGGCGTCAGACCGGTTGGGCAGCACTCCTGACGGCAAGGGCTAAACCACTGTTAACTTAACGAATGTAGTGTACAGTAGTCAAGATGGCACGGATTCAGCGTACAGCTACAAGTGAAGCTGCGATATTCAAGCCAACACATTAACTTTGATGTTGGTGGTTTGTAGTAAATTTACATTCACAGCGTGATGGTAACAGACACGGTGGCACTAGTAAGATAACTTCCGCGTCGCAGGGAGTTTGGGATTTTGAGGATGTTGAAGGTGATCTCACTACACGTTCAGTAAGACGCCATTACCACAAGACCCGTATAATACCACACTAGGTCAGACTGTCGTGATGTACCTCGTACAGTAGAAATGTGCACACCCACGGGCGCTTCGATAAATGTCGGCAAATGATCAGCATACCGCGAGCCCGTACATCTTTGTTCGAACACAACTGCCGAGACGTTATGCTTGACCTTTCGTGAAGCATATTTCAACTCATCGGACGCCGAAGTGCACATGCGATAACATGCTCCATTGGCCTGCTGAAATCGCGAACGTCGGCTTCGAACAGACCAAGCGACGCAAACAGCCTTAGATCCACAGCCGACCCAAAATATTGTGGAAGGTATCGGTCAAATCTGCAATAAAGAGCATGACACTATCTCCGAGAAACAACATCGTGCGAATCGTAGCATACAACGTTATTGTGTTCTGGTTGCCAAATTTCCCATTGCTGTGACACTTTTCGACCAATCACTGCACTCGTTTGTGCTGCATTTCAACTTCACTGGTTTGATTTGTCCGCAATTTCATTGGTTGATTCGAAGAGAGCGCAAAATGCTTGATGTGGTGCAGTTTACTTGCAGTTAGTCATTGCCACCTGCATCTACTAAAATGAACTTGCAATGTTCAACGGTTACACCAACGTATTCGTCATCTTACAAGGAATCAATCAGATGACAGCACACACAGTACCCAGGCACCTTAATCGAGGCACACTAGGGTCTGTCTCAGAAGGGAGAAAATGTCACAAGTCAATCAGAAATGTGTACTACCACAACACAGATGCCGGGTTAGTTTCAGTTCACATCGTGATTTTCTATATGGGGACCCCACGTTCCGGAACTAAACCACCATTTAGAAATGACCTCACGTTCGCTGGCCGCAGACCTCGGGTTCTGGCTGGCCAAATTCCTCAGCACGGTGCACGGACGCAGCCCGCCTGTGTGTTTGAGAACATGAAAGGAAGCGGAAGGAACCATGTGTGATAAAACGAAACGGTGGCACAATGCGTGCTGTTACACTAATCCGTTCCGTCGGAGGCACTGACTGCAGTGCTTCTGACCGTCCTCTCTCTGGCGACGCACACGCTCCTAAATCCTTCCCATTAATCGGCTAATAACATCTTGCAGTATTCGGTTTCACCCGACTGAAGTGTGTTACTCTCAGCCCAGACCGGTCGTCTTCGACTTCATGTATGACAGGTCAAATCGGGAACAATCTCGTGCACGATGTATGGTCCCTTCTGGGAGTTCTACTTTCAGGCGCTTCCGCACGTAGCCAGATATTATTGCCAGGATGTAGGGGTTATCGTATGCTTTATCATAATAATCGCTCTGTCTCCGCTGAGCCGTTCGCACGTGTTCACGTGCTAACATAAATCCCCCCATCAATCTGCCACGTAATCACATGCAGCAATTCGTAATCAGCAGGTTATCTGGCGGCAACTTAGGAACTAGCAATTCGGAAGGCGGCCGCTTTTCTCATTCCGCTGGTTGATAATTTGGTGATTGTGTTGTAAAGGAATGAGCGCAAGCAAGGTATGCAAACAGGCATTTGGATACGGCCTCGCCCCCATGATCTGACGTTTTCAGAATTCACGAACGTCTCTAGAATGGGCTCCAACATGCGCCATCGCCCTGCACGTGATAAACACTCGTACCCATCTTCTTCTTGTCTGATATTCTACACAGTTAATGCATCAACGCACTTTCAAAATTTGATCCTCGGTCAGAATGCAATTAGGTCGGGGCACTCAAGCGTGATATCCAATGATCAAAGATAAATTTGGTGGTTATTGCACCGTCCACTCTATGCACTGGTACGGCTTCACACCCTTTGGTGGGGTGATCTAACATCACCAAGATGTGCCCACTTCCGCGGCTGCTTTGTAGTAGTGGTCCAACAGTAACAATTCCTGTTAACTTCTTTGGCTACCTCGTCAACATACTCTGTAAGGGTGCGCATTATTGTCCCTTTAATTTGTGAACACAGGCTACAATTATTTCCCACAGTCCTGACATCCGTTCGTTGGTGAAGCCACCGGAAACCTTGTCCCGTGACTGGTTCAAATTGCTTTGACCCTCATACCCCAAATTCTCATGGGGTTCATGCAGGACAATGCGAACCGCCGACTTGGAGAACCAAACCTTGCGTTCATATTCCGGGTAGTATTGGCATTAAAGTACATCATCGGCAAAACAGAGACGGCGCCACAGCGACCTTAAACAACGCGCCAACCATCCGCATCTCACCATCTCTTGGATGGTTGGACGTGGTGTTCCTTCTTTTATACGCTCATATATGATACGCTGATCCACATCATGACATTTAATGGCAACCCACCGATTTCTATTCTCCGGTCTGACAGTAATCATCACAAAATGACCACCCGTGCACGGCGAGCAATCTCTTCGGTCACGATTCGGTCTTCTAGATAACGTACCAACGTTGAGATACCCGTGACTAGGCCTGTGTTCGCATGCAATTTCATACCCTTTTAAAATTTCATGCAAACGGGCAACTTTTCTCCCCAACTATTCAAAAATTCTCAATTACTGAAGAGATATGTGATCCGTCCGAACCAAGAAACGCCTTTCGAGGAGGTAATAACGAAAATGTTTAATGCAACTGTAGATGAGTCTTCAGCTGAGCGGTTGTGTCCCAGTAACTGAGCGGACGATCAGCAGTCGTACACTGAATAAAACGGATATCATTGATTTCCAAGAACTGGGTTTTGAAATTGAGTTTTCAAGTGATGGAAATGGGATCAAGGCTGAACAAGTGGAAACCCCCACTGTTACCCACTCTGAAACTAAATTAAATTATGCCTAAAGCTCTTGTGATTAATTCTTTGAATTTGTCGAGTTTTTGCCCATGCTATTTCCTAGGTAACCGGATCTGAGCCGGTGGTATTGCTGCTCTTCCTAACAAAGTTTAGGCCGCCCAGTATCGTCATCAACCTTCCTCCTTTATACAGCTTCGTGGCACGGTATACATCTATCCTCGATCCATCCCTCGTTGCGCGCATATCATGCAGTTAATAACAGATATCTTTCGCGAAGTTGGTCATAAACTGCCTTATGCCGATTCTGCGCATATGGCCTTTGAGGAGGTCAAACACGCTATCCCCTAACTAACCATTCTCGCTCATGTTGACCCTAACGCAGAGTTATTGACTGTAACTGACGCTTCCGATAGACCCGCTGTCGCCATGTTACACTAGTTTGTTACAGGTCAGCAACAGTACCCAACATGCTCTTATGAATGGTTGCTACCAGCAAAGTCCCGCCACAGTGGACACAACAACGTCGACAGTCTCATGATACGTGCGACTAAGTTATCATGCGTAAACACATCGGCATTTGCTTATATTGTGTCTGGACTGTATGGTCGTCTCACGGCGAAAACCAGGAACTCATCTGTTAACTCCAGTTGATAGCCTTACATCTAAGACTTCTCTCTAAGTGGGACTCTAAGGAATCATTCGACCTGTTGAGCAGTATATTAGTTAGTAATACGAAGCTGAGAATTTTGTCGGATATAAGCTTCATTGACACAGTGACCAACACAGTGAGAGCATGGCCAAAATTTAAATTCGAACCTTTTAAGGATGCGCAATACTGACCGGTAGTAACAAAGATGAAACTTGAATGCAATGCTACTGTTCGAAGTGGGACGGCTGAAAGTCAGAAGAGTACACAAACCACCATCAAGTTTGAGTGGTATTCGACTTGTTTGAACCATATCCTCTATCGAGAATTAGCTCACGTGAACTCAGCCTGTCTTTTTGCGGTGGCATTGCAGCTGGAGCTGCTGCAGCTCACATACAGCCAGAATGCGGCACACGAACATTTGGTCCCGGAAATATGACACTAGTTTTGGCGATAGTTTGGCTTAGTCTGATCCAATCGCGTGGACTATAGTGTTCAATTTTTTCTGCACATTTCGACCCTGTTCGTGGAGCTCGCACTGAGTAACAGTCCACGTTTAGATGATGCTTCCATAAGAAATAACTGTCAAAAACATTACCTAATCGCAATTTCAACAGTCCCTGAATTGAATGAAGTGGATTCAGCACCACTCGTAGACGATCTCGGCCACCGTATTTAATCAGACTTTTCAGCTTGCTGCTTCTGAAGAACTTTCGCGCTTTCAATGTTTCCACAAACGGATCCCGATGACTTCTGGCCTTGCTAGTATTTGCCACCAAATATTCAGACCTGAAGACTCTGTCATGTTTACCTGTGAGTAACTGTTTAATTGTCATGAAGACTGATTCGATGATATGATAACTGTCATATGAGTTGCTATCGGTCATCAATTTGGTTTTCTGATCACAGGAATTACCAACAGTCATATTAGCAAGTTGATTTGACGAAAGTGCCGTTTGTGTGTATGTGTTAACTTATCAACAGATGTTATGTGAACGAACAAGTGTATTTTCGATATCAAGACAGAAACGGTGCATATAAAACGAATTGTTAACCCGACGTGGATAAAAAATAATTGGCTCGTCTGCGGAATAATTTAATAGCTAGTGGCAAAACCGAACGGGCGTATGTCAAGATGGGGCAAACCCAGGCGAAACACGTATCGGAATTTCGTTCCTGAGTGTTGTCAGGAGTTGCTGTTGGCAAACCAGTAGACAAAAGTGGCACAAATGAGTGGCGATGAGTTGATAAGTTTGGTTGACGGTGAGTTGGCTGGCGTCTGTCCTCCATTCCCAGCTGAATTCATTAGATCACAAGATGGGAGCAGAATTTAAAGGATGCTGAGTGGTTACAGCTTCATGATAATGGCGTTGACAACGTTCAAGACTGTCAACGTAGACCTCATTGTGATTATTATCATTATCAACAACAAGGGCATCGAAATTACCTGGATTGAAATATCACACAGTTGGAACTTCATTACTCAATTATTGGGCATGGGACCGAATTGCTGCATCGTGTTCAAGTTAATGGAATTATGTCAAATATGGCGTTCTAACTCTTCATAATTGCGATATACAACATAATTTGGTGTAATATTTGAACTGATTTAAGTGAATAAAAGTGTTCACCTCAGTGTTCGCTTAAAGAAGTTTAATTTCTATTTTTATAAGTGAGACAACCGTGTTCGGGCTTAACAGTGATCAAAGCCTAGCCCATGCGGTGATATGCATCTGAATGTTGATAAAATAATATCCACTCGGGGCAGTCTGAATAGATGATACTGCATTGGTGATAGAATGATGTATCTAAAAAATATACGCTTGACAGATGCGGCTTCCTCGGAATCAAACCAGGGTTACAAAACCTATATCATCCTAGCTGTCTGTCATCAGCAACATTCAGCAGAACGTTCCCATGACGAAAATTCCCAGGCGGTGACCAGAGCACTGACATAATAGGCAACCAAGGAGCAGGTGTTCTATCTGTCAGAGTTGTTTTATTCGCTAATCCTGTGCATCGGCATGCCCAAGTTAAAAACCTATATATCGCAAACACACTGAAGTGAACCAATTGGATCAAGTATGCAAGTCTACCAGGTCCGGTTGAAAACCATTAAACGCCCGACCGCAGCTGTTAGAGCTATCGAGCAATCCCAAGTGAAGTGATTTGGGCTGCAAAATTTGCGCATATCCTTTCTAACCTATACGCTGGATGGTGCCTTGTGGAATTTGACATTGAGGGGCAACATATGAAGGTGGAACTGCACAACGTCGATTAAGCACTGAGAACGAAATCATGGAGCGAGGATCACAAGATGGAGATAACAGATGAAACGATGCAGTGTAATGACGGGGTGCTGTCGCAACGCGCACTAACCACATTGTGAGGGTGACTGGCTGTTTCCAGCAGAGATCGTAACACTTATAGATGCGTTCATAGAGGTCAGGTGTTGCTATTAGTTTGGCCGACCGCCCCGGTAATGTATGACTTATCCATGGTTATTATCGCTAAAATAACATACGCAACATTGGGCAGCGCAATGAGTAGCAGCCGACAGAGTTTAACTCAAAAAGAAAACATTCGCACAGATAATAAATATAAAACGCTGCAGAGAAGAACGAAATATTCGAGTTCATTGAGGATAAGAGGGGCATGGAAATTGCATGTTGTTTGCATGGGGATGCTCTTCTATGGAAATGGTAGTAGATTCGCAGATCTGCGCGAGAAAGACAAAAGCCTGGGTTTTCGCCTTTCTGTAGTGGTGCTGGTGGTAAAACGCAACCTGTTGAATCCGTCACCGATATGACGAAAATATTTGCAGGTGAAATGATGTCACGACCATTTTCGAATAAGATATTCTTACTCTGGTCAAATAAGTGGCGTAGTCTACTGGAATGAAACGACTAGTACATGCATAAATCAAACCGCGGAGTATTCACAACATCATGGCATCGTGGTGTTCTTAGTTTTGTTAACTGATAAGGCTTCACCTTTGTAAAACAACGATTTTGTATCAATTTCGCATGTTGTTCAAATTGATTTAAGCGACCTAACAACATAATGCAAAATTTGTGTACACAGGTCTGCTATTTTTTCGGTTTGCGCAGACGCTTGACACAATTATTTTAGCACCGTGGTGTTAGGAAAACCGTCGCAGATCCGATCGCACCACAGCAGTAGAGAATAACTCCGCCATACCCCTAAATCCCGGATACTGAAAATTTGGCACATTGTGGTGAACATACGGAAAACCTGTAAATTTCTCCTGTGTGACAAACATTTTGATTGAAGCAACACCTATGAAAACTGCAAATGCATATTTGCACAAACTTAGAATGTTGTTGACGAAAGGGTAGTGAGATAATCCCGAATCAGAGAAATACACAAACAAGCGAACGAGAGTCACAGAAAGAAAAACACAAACACGAGAATGGCTAAACACAAACGTTCAAAATATCCGAGACAAACACCAATGAAACAACGTATATCAGGACAAAAATCGGACGGGAAAATCCATAGAATGTATGAATGGATGTGGTGACACTGGGGTCACTGATACTAGCTTCAACTAAAATATACGACGGATTGCGAATGGTGAGATGATTTTCCATCTGCCAAGCATGAATCCTTACTATATTTATCAATGATGGTATGTTCGGGCAGAGAATTTACCTGGTTCGGTGATGGTTGTCTGGTTTGCGCCAGGCGATACATTCGTAACGTTGGCCGACGTGCTCACGGGTGGTGCAGCGCGATCCATGTCAGCTGTAATGCAGAATGGGACGTGAACGGCTGTTAATGTTGCTGATCCAGTCTGTTGTTGCAACTGACGCTTAATTCTCGATTTCCATAGACTTCATTGAATGGACCTTCCTTATTCATAACTCACTCACTAAGTCAACATTTTTCCAGATCTGATTCACAGGAATTTAACAGGGCGGAGGAGAACATGTAGAGTTGTGCATGTGACCACCAAGTGTTGAACAATTTATTGACCACAGGGTTGTTTCTAAATTACAAACTGACTAAGTTTATCAGTGCCTGAGACACTTTCCGTTCACCAGTAAACAGTAATTTGGTCTTGCTGGATTATACCATCAATAGACTGCTGTAAAACAGAGTATCCAGCCACTATTAGTCACCGAGAAAAGGAGTCGATATTCGTAGATAATCTGACCAACAGGTGTCTGCAACCACACAAGCCAGGCACGCTAATCGCGGTGCTAACTGCTTGACAGTGGAGGAGTGATGAAGACAGTGTATCCCCGTGAGAGCCGCTTCATCGGTGGATGAAGAATCTTCCGCGAAACATATCTGGACGGTGGTTTCTGAGGAACAGTAATCTGGGTGCTATTCAGATTCTGCAACACCGTTCCATCGAAAGTTTATTTTCTAGTGATCCTGGCGAGCTAAAATGCACATCAAA
The DNA here is from genome assembly GCA_008508345.1 of Paragonimus westermani. Lineage (NCBI taxonomy): Eukaryota > Metazoa > Platyhelminthes > Trematoda > Plagiorchiida > Troglotrematidae > Paragonimus > Paragonimus westermani. Next base: position 46,106 of record QNGE01003539.1, read on the forward strand.
ATTGGATTTAGTAGAGAGCCTTTGGAGATATAGCACAGCGAGCAAATTGCCCACATCAGTGGTAGTGTGTTTGCAAATGAGTTCATGCGAAATGACCACCAGATTGATTGAGAAACCACGAGCTGTGTGCGGTAGTTCATTTCGATCATTTGTTCTCCAACTCTATAACCCTGTTTAGGTGCACGAATGCATGACCGCACGTGTCTGATCATTCGAGAAAATACACCGTTGATTCAATGTCATCACTTTATTTGTTACACATTCACCATATGACTTATTTTGAAGGATACCAACCTACACAAAAATGCGTGTAAACGTTGGATTACTTGTTAACGATCTGTCCCTAGGCATTAATAGTGGTTTCGGAAGGCCTGGACCCAAATGCCACTCACGCGTCAGCTTTCCCCTCTGCTGGAGATGGTGAAGTGGAACTCGAAGGGACTACGCACGCATGTGAGTCAAAATCATCAGCTCTGTCTGTATGTGATCCGATAACGAGTCAGGTGATATTCGCAGTTACTGTGACAACGTCGTTAACACCATGTTCGTCTACTTGTTCCCGGTTGCTTACACCAGGTGCTTCGTGTAAACCGTGAGCTGCGGTGTGCACTAAAGTTGTGAATTTTGCCGTCTTTTCCTTCCTTGTGAATAGTGGACGGAGGCCTAAACTATGCATAGTGCTGATTGGCTTCATAACAATTCCACTTCCTGCGAAGTATACAAGCCAAACGAGAACGCTTAATTCTGGATCTGTTGTTGTGGTTTGTAAGTGACTAGCTGGGTAGAATCTGGTCAAGTCTCAGTTTTCTCATTGTTGGAACTTTCATTGGTCACACCACGTGTATACTGCTGAACCCAAGCCTAATTGACGCCATTTAATTTGTCTCATTCCCAACTCGTTTCCAGTTCTGAAGACTCAATCATTCTTGCTTCTCTGTCTCAAATTACAAGCCAAATCACTCCCACTGTGCAATCTCACAACGAATCAAACATTGGCCTCGATTTTACGCATTTCTTGCTCAACTAATGCGGCCTTCTCCCAGGATTATCATCCGAATCACTGAGTCGTTCTCCTTTATACGTGCTCTCATACTGACGTTTCTGAACGAACTTCGAAACCAGTTTTAGCGTTCGAGTGCTCATTAATTGTATTACTAATAATTAGTGTGGCAGATTTATGGTTTTAGATGAGACCCAACTGCGAAAAGTCAGGGTTTCGGGTGGATTCGAACCAAAGACAGACACGGCATGCCTCAACGCGGCAAGCGCTCATTATTTGTCATGCGTGCTGTGAGTCACGTGCCAAAGATCGCCTAATTCTGGGCCCAGTGTTCGTATCCAAACATGCGACGTTGATCACGGACCAACCCAGACAGCTGTCAGAGTGCAAGAGACAGGGATCACGGAAGAAATGTAGCTCATACGGGCGAATGAACCAGATGAGTGAGGGAGACTGCGATGTGAAATTCAACATGCTGGGATTTGGATTATTCACGGCCAGATAAATTGCAGCACTCACGTGGACTCTGGGCTGTACTAAGCGATTTATCACACTGTCCACCAGCGTTCGGTTAATTGCTCAGCCTAAACAGTGCAGCATGTGATCGAACACAGCTTCGTAATTACTCGTCAAGCAGCTGTCTATCGGGGCATATTTCATTATTTTCGCTACTATTCTTCACGTTGCTGAGTAGCCTGTTATAACAATGCTGGCTGCATTTTTTCGGGCATCTACCGTGCACGAGGCACGCAGACCCAAAACCTGGGTTAAACTATTTTTCGGACTAGTGATGCGCATCATCAAAAGTGGAGGCCAATTCCGTGCTTGTGCAAAATCGTTCTGAGGGAGGCACATACCAGCCAGAGAAATCTGTCACAACCTCCGTTTAGTATCGTCAACCATTTTTCATCCAGTCTCATAGCTTAACAAATTTTAGGCAGTCCACAAAAGATCTGTTGTGTGACCGTTGCTTTTCTTTCAGAAAAAAATAACGGAATACATGTTCCAAAACACCCAGTGTGTGTGCTAGTTTCTGGTCTATACCGCTGTATTACGCAGTCATACACGCTCTCCGTGGGAATGTCCACAATCTAATTGCCATTGGCATTTTGGTAGATGGGCTCTCGAGCGAGCCCATGGAACTGGCGTTCAGAGTCACATTGGTATTGCGATACAGGTTTAATGACAAAACCAAATGCTTATGAATAACCCTGGGTACTTCCTGAATTCTCGCTCATATCATTAAATAAAAATTCACACGGTAATACGCACGACTCAGGACGGTGTTCACAGATTCTTCGGCATCCCCATTGACTTTGTTTGGGCCGCTCAGCTGAATGTCGGAATCAACGTTCGCATCCGAGATTCGATTTATCGATGTGCCACCTGAAGAATGAAATTGACAACGAATGACTTGTTGATGTCTACGCATAACAGAATGAGTTGAGCGGTTCACGCGAACGATTCAGTAATTTTAATGAAATTTGGTGGAATAACAGGAGTGGATTTGATTGTACCAGAAGCAAATGATTCACCTCTATCTGGATCCACTGCTAAAGTAAACATGCATAAGCATACGAACATGTATGAACAGATGTGATGACACTAGGGTCACTGATACTAGCTTCAACTAAAATAGACGACGGATTGCGAATTTTCTGATAAATTTCTATCTTCCCTTGATTGTTTTTGGTTGCCTCTTCGATCCTCTTTAAACTCCCCGCTTAATATGACAAATATTGTTTCCTTCAATAAGGATACACTATATCTTTTTTCAACATTAGTTAACAAATAATGAATTGTGTTTTCTGGCTTTTCCTAAATAACCATTTTTGCAATGTTTATTGTTCTCATCGACATCCTACTTCTCTATGTGAACCTGTTGGTTTTCGGATTTTGTGGGGTTTTTTATACCGGCTGGTATGCACTTCGTTCATGACGACTGTAGGAGCTGGCGGAGTTGCGAATGGCTCGGTGGAAACGATTATCTGCCATCTATCCATTTCTAGTTGGTCGGTTGAGTCCGTGGAGACTGTACCTGAAGCCCGCTTTGGTTGGTACCAGTCAGATGCTCTTTGATTATACGGTTGATCAGTTTGTTCCCGTTGTCCCCAAAATGGGTTAGGTAGTGTTCTTTGATACTTATTGATAAACGTTCAGCCGTCTTGTTTACACACTGCTCTGCACATCAGTAGAAGAACGTATAATCTAACAGGGAATGGTTGACTATGAATTTGGTCTTTCAAGCCAAACTGAAGGAAGCGATGCTGTGAATACACGCCCGAGATTCTGGTTACGTTTAACGTTGTACTGCGATATAACCTCTGAGAGGCTTATTCCTCCACTCTCAGACGTTGTCCAGGTTCTGCTACGATCACACTTGTCATTGTATAACCTTCAGTTTTCGGGCGGATTGAACCCCACCCACAATTGATTGCGGCTCTGTTGTCTCCAAAGACTTTTACAGTCTGTCACTTCCCAAAACAAGCACAAGTATGGAGTTTTGCTATGATTAGGGTGGATCAGTAGTGAATATCCTTGTCACGGCCGGGACTATTTCTCTGGTTTGGCTAACATTTGATGCATATGCCAGTGTATTTCGGATGGATTCAAGTTTTTCCATTCGAGACCCAAAGGTGACTGATTAGGCTGTTATTGACATTAGATGGGACCCAACTGTAAAAAGTCAGAGCTTCGGCTGGATTCGAACCAATGACAGGCGCAGCATTCCTTAATGCGGCAAGCACTGTACCAGCTGAGCTACGGAGCCACACCAGGAGCTCGGAAGTTTCATAGCTGGATTCTGATATTGGTATGTAATAACGGATGTCGGTCTGTTGTATGGAATTTGAATCATCTGTAGTCGATCACAGCCGTCGCATTCCTGTAAACCTCCCAATTAGCTCAGAAATAATCACCAGACTCGAGTTTCTCTCGTGTTGCAGTTTATCACTGGTGCATTTGCTGGCTATTTGGTTGGACAATCCTGGTTCGAAACTTTACTTAACTAATGCGAACTTGTGTTCGTTCTTGTGTTTAACACGCCCACCTGCGTGTGAACGAACAAACGCAGTAAGCTGCAACATTTTTTTGTAGTACTGTTATTCCTTTATGCTCTATTACACGTACTTATATCTACGTCAGTATCCATGGTTGTCACCGGACATTCAATCAACTTTGATATATCCAGCTTCACGTGAATGGTAGTTACGACACCACAGTAGGACATGTGAAGGGTTTCAATATGATCCGCCTTCAGCTGTCAATAAGAAAGCATCAGACATCTCAGTACAAACTAGGTCTCCAAGAACAAACTCTGTTCAGTCTTAACATTCCACATTTCACCTATTGTGATGGAAAAAGTTTGGTTCCCATAACCATCTTCCAGGCGCTTACGATAGTTCAGTATTTGTTGACTCTGTTTCTAACCTCAAACTGAAACGAACACATGTGAATATAGATGCAGCATCAAGGATAGATCATTTCGCTGTTGACGTAAAACATAGTGTTCTAACAGTTGGCGTAACATTTGGTTACCTCCCACTTCGCTTAATTATATACATTCATTCAACCGTACAATAATGCGATGCCGCCTGAACATAACGTGCTCCGCCATGATGTCCCTATCATAGGTCTGAAATATTTTATGTCGGTGGTCAAAGATATCGGCGAAAATCCGATGTGAAAGCTTAATCTAAAAAAGCAGAAGAGTTTATCCAAGCTCTGGGGTTATCGTGTCATGCTTTCGCTAGGTTAAACACCGCGGTGCTACAGCAATTACTTCTTTCGCCTCTGAAACAGCTTGGAGTGATTGTTTGTTATGAGATGCTCAATCTTCACTTGACAACCCTATCCGGTGTGTGTCGTGTAGCCCGAAGTTAAATGTCCCTATAAGTTAGATCACAGTCTAGTTTATATTTGCCTAGGTTGTGCCGTACATACTTGATTCTATCAAGATATTCGGGTGCAGTATTTTGTAGGAACAGTCCGATGTTCAGATGCAACTCACCGTTAACTGACAACGATAACGAATGTGAAAGCATGAATGCTAGTGTAAATGATTGGACAGTGGACGATGGACATGACAAATATGGAATGATGTAATAACGCCATTGTGTCTCATTCCTAATGTTAAATAATTTCTTGACTGAGTTGCATATGAATCGAAATATTCGCACTTGGACTGTCGTGCTAAGTGAGGCGCGACGATTGAAACTTCTGTTCAAAATAATCACTCAAAACGCTGTTTGTTCCAAAATCGGGAAGCGAATTCTGCGTGTTGTTCTCTGATCATTTTCGTATTTTTTGCGCATTCCCGGAAGTCACGTTTAAAGCTTGGTCACTAACTCATTTTGGTTCGGTCAAAATGGTGTCGTTCACATATGAAAACGGGTTGAACGCTGTCTTCCGATTATATTCGCCCAGTACAACCCATAGAGTCGATTGGTAGTTCAATACCTTTCTTCCATACCATATGAAACTAACCAAATGATTTATGACCAACACATTGTCTTTTCATTGTTACGCTTAACCAACAGTTAAGAAAATAGGCAAGTCTCCTGTTGTATACTTTCCGTTTCGCTGGAACTCGGAAACACAAAATTCGGTAGTTGTTGCTCTCATTATCCCAGCTAATTAAAGCTTGTTGAGTAGTGCAATTAACTGGTAAATATAACCGCCTGTTGGGAGGATGCACCTACACGTTGTGATTAGAGTGTGTTATTGCTGATCAACGACAGAAACAAAGCGAACATAACGCAAATGTGTTGTGGTCTCAAGTGTGCTTTATGTTTGTGTGGCCTACGATAAAACTGTGTTGTGATCTGCGGGCGACACACATCAGAACTAATAAGTCGCTATGGTTTAGTTCCAGCTTCATGAACGACTTGGCGACTGGACTGATATTCTTCGGCTAGTACAAGTAGGACTCTTAGTCTCTACACAGTAACCTTCTCCCATATAACTTTACAAAATGTTCGGTAGTAAATTGCTATGGTTTCATGTCTTTTCCTCAGTCTTCTCTCCAGAAATGCTAGGTACATGTGAGATTCAGAATCCACCCACCCTCCGCGTATATAATACTGCTTAGTAGAGAAACCGAATAACCACCGTGTGTGAACAATATCTGAGTTTGTCTCCTTCTCCAGGTTGTCATTGGCTGCCATTAGTCTCCTGACCGTACTTGAAGAAGTCACATGAAACCTGGCATGTATTTCGTCATACTTGGTAGATGCCGATCTGACATTCTCTGTGAACACGTACGCAAATTTGATGAAGTTGGGAATTCATAGCAAGCAACGGGCTGCATTATAAATTTGGTAACAAACATGTACACTCTATTTCATGCAGCGCTTGTTAACATAAAGTAGTACCAATCAGGTCAAACATGATCTACTCTACTGAAAGTTTCTTGCTTGAACAATGCAATTGCTGTCAACATAGAACGAGTTCCAAGGGTATATAAGTTGAGTAGATGAATTGCTCACAAATAACTTTTACTAACGGATTTGTAACTATTGTCAGAGCACTTGTTACAATAGCAACTCAACACTACAAACTCTCATCCTAAACGTTTTATTAGTACTCAATAGATAAATGCAACAATTCAGACAAAATTTTATTCGAACAGATACATAGAGAAAAGAGAGGGCTTACCGGTGATAGTCACGTAAACAGTTATAAAAGTGAACAAGACGATTGAAAACATGGTGAGATTTTGTGTGAAACGACTGTGGTTTGGCAGAACGCTGATTTATATATATGTAGCTTAATGCACTGAGAAGTATGACCAATTACGTCTGGAAAAACATTCCACTGTTTTGAAGTATGGTTGAGGTTAGAACTGAAAGCATTTACAGAAAATATGGACACGGAATGAACAAAAACCAGTCATGCTACAGTGGACTCTTGACATTCAACTATGGATTACCAGAGAATTATTTGTACTCGGTTGTGTGTGCGTGGATGGGCATAGAAGTGCAAATTGTGCACAGAAGGCGCACAGAAGTGCAAATTGCGCTCAATCCACTGATTTGGTGATGAGTTATAACTTGAGTGAGATTTGAGAATACTTAAGAATGTACAGGAATAGATTATTCTTAAAATTCTCTTGCTCTTCTCTGACACCCTCTGTTGTACCACACGAAAAAACTTTACTGTTTTCCACAACGGATTGGAATGTGTCAAATACGGATGAGTTTTAATCACCACGGTTGATGGGCCAACGGCGGAAAACAACGTCGGCGGCAAGAATTGTTGCGTAAGAAGTAAACGTGAGAATGGTTTTTATTATAAATAACAGAAGGGAGTAGGTTGAAAGAAAGCTACTGATAGTAGGGTGTGAAATCACTGTCAAATTCAACCATCCGCAATAAAATCAATTGTCAGGAGTTAGAACTTTCCGTCATACACAATGTGGCGTAAACCACGGAAGAGTATAAACTATACCATACAAGATGCTTTGTAGATCCCAGAATGCACATCGTTCAAGAGCCGTATACTGATCGCGGATTTTATAATTAGAACGAATGCAGTGGGTTGATGAACCAGCCAGATATACTGTCTGGTCTAATACATATTGTGGTGGATTGTCAGGTCGGAGGTGCGAGTTTTCGAACACGGCCGAATACCTCAACGCGAGGGGACGTACGTTCAAAAGCCTGCCGCGATCGAATCAAGAACAACGTGCGCGACCGGATGAGTCATCGCTCGACTGGATCGGACCAACGGGCGAGGCAGGGCAGGCGAAATACGACAGACGGCCAGATCGGAGGCGTGGTTTTTCCAACATTTAGAGGAACGTCTCGACACGATGTTGGAATACGGTCAAGGCCAACATTGGGTGGATGGCGGACAGCACGAGCAGCCGGACGAGCCATCGCGTAACGAAATCGGACAAACAGACGAGGAATG
>QNGE01003539.1:54588-81666 GCA_008508345.1 Paragonimus westermani
TAGAAGGCGCCGATCACACATGTAAACCGGTCAGAAGTGCACACGACGTGTAAACGGAAACCGGGGCGGGGGTGTGCTGCGGGTTGGAATTATGACTCATAAACGAGAGAGCGCGCGTTGCATGTGACTGGCGATTTGGTCAATAAAGATTGTGCTTTATTGTACGCCTTCTCGCTACAATGTTACCAAAAACTATTATTTATTCACTGCGTAACTATTCAATTTCTCAGAATGACGCGCGTTCCGCATATTTTGTCAAGCCCCACCGAAATATTGTATGGTTGGGCAATCGTTCATCCTTGAGTTTCCTACTGAGAGAGCGTCTCGAAAAGAATTTTATTTTCTCGCATTGGATAGGTAAACATTCTCAAAAACTTATCAAACAATCTGTCTGAAGAAGAGAATGAACAAGCGCGCATCGATCAGTAATGAAAGAAGATCAAACATATTTGTGCTCGCATTTCCAGTTGGCTAATGACTCGATCGGAGCCAAATGATTTTCCATGGATGGCGGACTGGTACAATTTGGCGCTGCAAAGGCTGGACCAGTTTGATCAAGAAGACGTTGTTTCATTGAATCGGATGCGAGAAAATGAAGTTTCCTGGTTCCACAATGAACGCAAGCTATAAGAACAACACAACCAATGTTCATTGAACTGCCTGTAAACCCACTGAGCTGCATCTGCGAAGCCCGGGGGAGTGGTGTCGAAAGCAACTTAAGTCGACGCGTGTTTGTAATGAGCGCTGAAAACATGACTCGTTTATAACGAATTCATTGAACTAGTGCATGGGAAATACATGCATACGCCTAACCCACTGTATAACTCATCACAACTTGGCATTCAAAAGTGATAACCGAAAACGCTTTCATTTGCTTATTTCAGTCGTATACGTTCCGCTTCAGCATTTCTTATATTCATATATTCACGAGAATGCGCGAAATCCAGTTATGCATCCTGCCATTTACCTCACCACACACTCATGGAATGGTGTCTCTCCACACGCTCTGATATTAATCAGTCAACTCTCAAGCCACTGTATATGGTGAACCAAGTATCCCTCTCACATATCTCCATTCAGTTGTGTGCAGTCTGAGCGACCCTCCTAGGTGCTCACTGCAGATTATTCAGATAATTCACAGATATTCTCCTTTTGCATGCTTACGGAGTATGAAAAACTTCTATCATGTAAAACCGGCGAATACATTCCTGTCACTCATATATAGAGGCGAAGCAATAAATGTAACGTTTTGAGCCCATCATTCTTCCGTCATCCTGACGCTTGTTGTAAGCTCTCTACCACTAAATCGCTTTTGAGAGGAATAACAAATATGTACAGTGGAACTGAGCACTGAACACCGTAAATACTTCTTCTGAACTGACGCTTACAATTTTTTAACATTTCGGTAGTCGTGTTAGTGTGTTCGTGGACATTCACAGAAATCATGAACGGTCTTATAAAGTATTATCACTACTACTACTACTACTACTACTACTACTACTACTACTACTACATCGTTTATTTTGAAGAGCAATTTACACAACTTCTTGCAAAGAAAGAACAACCGGCGACACCAATATGGAATAAGAGAAATGGCAAGGGGAGTAAGCGGAAACAAGCTCACAGTCAAATGTTACGCGATGCGTAGTCGGCAACATTGTACATATAATGGGTCCTCGCATAAGAATGACAAGCGTTAATAGTTCAGGCATCAAAGAAAAACAGGGTAGGGGTGTGTGTCAAACAGTGTGCAGAAAATTGGAGGCACAGTATAGGAGAACTAAAAAAAAAAATTCGGTAAAGGTGAAGTGTTAAAAACAGTAAAACCCACAAAATCACAGGCTCTTCAGGGCACAAAGGTGCTATCACAGTCAAGGCTCACGCATCGGGACAGAATGTCCTTCATAGAGAGACGACTGTCAGGGAGGTGGCAACAGTCAACGCCAGGTTCCCCGCATATAGGTGTCGTAAGTTTTCAGGGAACCAAGAACAGTTAGTAGACATAGATCTGTGACTGCATAAGAAGGCAATCCGAGTCGAAGAATAGCGCTACATGAAGCAGGGAACATGATTCCGCGAAAGGAAATAATCACAGGTGAATGAGAGACAGAGTTCACCTCACAGCTCATGGTATGGAGCGTGGACAAAATGGCAGCTTTATGGGAGTCAGTACCGTATTTCGCAGTCTTGTCGGTCCAGGCAAGTTGGCAACGGTAGTCGTCCACTATACTGACATCAAGCACCACAGCAGCGCCGCCACGAACCGCGATCACATCGGGTTTGATAAACGAGCTCGCCGTTGGTACTCGCAGCTCCTCGAAGACTGTATAGTCCAAGTTACGCAGTCGTCTCGCCAGGTCTTTAGCCACGCGGTTATGTCGAGCACAACGCGCATCGTGAGTGATCCAGCATGATTGCAGAATATGAGCGAGGCTTTCTGGTTGACCACAGTTGCCACGGCAGAGAACTGACTGGCCGCTTCGGTCACCTCGTGAGTTTCGGACCTTGGTCCGCAGCAGACTACACCTGAGCTGGATAGCACGAATAAAGATCCTGGGGAAGATGCGATCTGGATTGAACAGCCAACGATTGGAGAGTGGAGAGCGTGATACTTCCCGAAGACCACAGCCATCAAGCGAGTGATAAAGCTTATTGGACCATGCAGAGTGGGCTTCCTCCTTGCTCGTCACCACTACACCCTGGACGCGTACCGGGACATTTACTTCCCTCAGGATAGGGCCAAACGAATGGTCTTTGACCACATTCCGCAGAACTGGACATTGACTAGAGAGCAGTCTCTCCAGTCGGGATTTGCGCGAGATGGGGATAGTGGTGGATAAACTCGGGATGCCCAGACCCCCCAAACGAATTGGGGTGTGGATGTAGCTGATGGGCGTGTCCTTGGGAAGGCGCAGCCATTGCCGAACAAACTGGCGGACGGTACAGTCCATTGCTTTGAGCGTGTTCCGGTGCACTCGACTCAGTATCAACGAGTGATTCATCTTGGGGATCAAATGTTGTCTCAGCAGATCTAAACGTTGATGCGGCTTCAATGGCGCTCTGGTCGTTTCGTCCAGCATCGTGCGAAGCTGCAGACGGTGATTAGTGAATGCTTTACCTTTCCAGGTGAACGGGATACCTAGGTAGGTCACCGTGTCAATGGCGCTTAGTGAGCGGATAGTATCCGGACCGAACTGAATAGACTCGTTGGAGATGGCGGTCACATTGTGTTTGTGATCACCGCGAATGACCATCAGTTTCGTTTTGCGCGTGTTGATCTGCAGCCCGGATAATTCCAGAGCACTAGCGGCGGCTGCAAGCTTCTCGGAGAGTCGCGTGGGGTTTTCAGCAAGGAGGATCAGATCGTCGGCATAGGCAAAACCGCTGACCAGTGTGTCGTGGAACTGGTAGCCAAGCTCCGGTCGAGAAAGGGCCAGCACCTCATCCATCGCCATGATAAACAAAAGCGGGGACAGTGGGTCACCCTGGCGAACGCCACGCTGGGACCGAAGGACGGTGCTGCCAAGCGTGACGGAAGCATTCCGATAAGAGTCCGCGATGTAATGAGTCAGAGGTGGAGGGGCGCCGAAAGCTTGGGCCGATCTGATAATACAGTCCTGCGAGATGGAGTCAAATGCTTTGGACACGTCGATAAAGGCCGCACACAGACTTGAAGAGGTTGCACATGAGTTCCGAAGCAGCGCATGGAGCAGTGAGGTCGCCTCGAGGCAACCGTCACGATGCAGGAAGGCAAACTGAAGAGCGGGCAGATGCAAGCGCGCGTTCCAACGATCAGCCAATATCTTGTGAAAACAACGAATCAACGTCGAAGATACGGCGATTGGTCTGAGCTCGGTTGGAGATGAAGGATTATTAACTTTCGGAACAAGCGTGATGCGAGAGCGGCACAGATGGATCGGACAACCTTGGGTCAGCAAGAAAAGGTTGAAGTATCCGGCCAGGGCATCAGCTTTCATGCGCTTCAAATGTTTGGGCAAAAGCTTGTCCAAACCCGGAGCGGTGTTCTCCATTTGCTTCAAAGTGCGTGATACCTCATCTCCGGTGATCGGGTCGACCAATGACCAGTCCGGCGGCAGAATCGTGCGGGACGGTCGCTCATCAGGGTGCGGATGAGCCGATAGTACTTCGGACCAGTATTCGTTGGAACTATCCGGAAGGCCACGGTTCATTTTGTAGGCAGTTCTCCAATTGCCAGAAAAAACTGCAAAAGCAGCATCTTTCCTGCGCTGGTGGTACAGCGTTTGAATCGCTGCATAGTTAGCTCTCCGTATCTGTTTGCTGGTCACGAGGGCTCCGACGTTAATGCGAGCACGTCGTCGGGTATTCAGTCGCCAGGTGTACGGAAACGCTTGTGCGGCATGCATGTTCAACAGCGACTTAGCTTGTACCATCGTGAAAATACCTGCCTGAAGACCGCGGGCGATAGCTAGTAGTCCGTCGGTTTGTAAAGAAGCCTCGCTATTAGACTCCAGTTGGGTAATCACTGTTTGGATCAAACAGGCAAACCACTCGGGGTTTTCAGCAGCTTGGGACTCAGTACCAGATGTCACGTTGGTCTGCGAGACGGTGACTGGATTGGCAGTGGGGACAGGATTCCTCTGCCAACTCAGTGTATACAGACGCGTCCGGATGCTCTCCACAGTACGACCTGGGAAAAGTGACAGGAGCCGATTATGGAGTTCGCGTCGAGTAGGGCACGACGGGGCCAGCTCATCGGCATACTTGAGAAGGGAAGCCGATTCTTGCTGAGACCAATTTGTTCCGGCGGATTTCATGTGGTTGAGATTCTCACGGTTGCGTTCAACTGGATGAGCTTGCCTCCTGTGTTGACTGAGACCGATTTTGGTGGGAAAGGTGCGATCACAGTCGGCGCAGTCAAAGACTGTGGCATGCTGGACGTCAACGTCTTGCTCTTGATCATTCCTGCGTCGATGCATACGAGTATGAGCCGACAAGCCAGCGTTCGACTTGCAAATTCGGCCACATTCTGAACAAGCGTACTCCGCTCGCCTATCCTGTGTACTGTTAGAAGCCTGCACGGAGGTGCTGGCGGTAAGTTCATTTTATTGATCGATTGTAACCAGTACGTTAAAACCAGGTAGAGTGGTTGGCCCTATCTGGAGTTGCTGAACGCCTAGCCAGTCAAGGTTTATACCAAGACTGCCCAGTCGGCACCATGAGGAGGTGGTTCAGCGCGCCGTCTATTATTATCATTATTATCATTATCATTATCACATTTCGCAAATCATTTGTGATAAACACGCTCGGCTGAAGGCAACAACCGCAAACTGTTTCAGCTGACTCTTCTGAAACTACTGACGGAAATTCGAAGACCCACAAGCAGCTGGAGACTAATTAGAGTGAATGGGGGTCAAAGTTCACAATAACACTGAAGGTATATATTATTGCGAGTATAGTTTAGATGCTTGATATTTGACTCCACAGGTGTAACGCTGCACCAGTTTTTCTGATTCTTTGGTTGTATTTGAAACTGTATTCTTGGTCATGACATAAAAATTGCTCACAGAACAGCAAGGCTGGATAGTAGCATTCGGAGGTATGAAAATGAAGCTGTGATGGTGATGCAAAATAAGAAACTTGTGAATCTGGTTGGCTAATGAGACGATAACTATGCAGTGCTTCGATAATTTTTTGAATACACCAAGAATTGATCGATTTGTAAACTATTCGATCAATATAGTCGTGTGTTGACCATTATTTATATTGAATCCTCCTGGCAGTATTTCATCAACACTAGCGAAATAAGAGATGCGTGGTATTGAAGATTCCAAATAATTTTTAAACTGTTCAGTCTTCCCATTCAATATCCCAAACGACTTCAAAGACCGTGAGAACTCTCTGGACTTAAATACGCTCTCATACCGTAGCGGCTGTGGGTTGCTTCATACGCAATAGCTGACTTCGAGAAGGTAATGACGTTGAATCGAGCTTGCCACGAAAAAGTTAAGGACACAATTAGGATGAGCACACCTGTAACTGCTGTTTGGAGCTCAAGAAATTGATCAGCACAGATCCGAGGGCATTATTATGCACAGTATGCTTTCTGAAGAAAACTCTGATATTGCTAATTAAAAGGCGCACGATTCAATCCGCTGGGAATGCTTAACATCACTCAATGGTCTTTCCAGCGTAACAACCTCTGGTGTAAATCGTGTGCCATCAGTCAGCGTCAATGATACTCGACATCTGAGAATACCATTCTCAACAGAATAAAGAATGCAACGGACGGACGCAGCATGGCCCAAAACCCGCTTAGAGTTGCCTACTGAGACCAAGTCAATGATTATCCATTAAGAAACATCAGATTAAAGTGAAACTGCCGAACTCTTTCACGAAATCCGGCCAACTGCCTCTGGTACTGACCAGGGAGACTTGCGCATAGATGCCGACTGCAGTTCAGAGGTTTGGTAGAAACCGACTCAACAGTTCAATTAGGAATATTGTCATCAAAGCTCACTACAACACAACGACTCAGCAGTTCGAATTCAAAAAGTCTCATGAAGTAGATTCATCTACTAAGCTTATGATGGGCATTCGTATTTTTCTTACACCAACATGGCTCCAAGATTAACTAAAATGGACAAACCTCCACACTTGTGTTCCAAAGGAAGCCTATTCATAGTGGATATCGCGGAGATCCAGTGTAAGGGAGAAGTAAATGACGACAAATTGTTCGGCCTCGGTATGACAAATTTGTGATGATGGAGAAAACGGTAAACGTGGTAGTGTACCATTTTTTTGTTAACGCACTCGAAGGCCTCAGGCGTTCGTGGCAAGGTGGTACTGGATCTTCTAGCACTAGTTTGGCAAATCGTGAACATCACTCAAAACTTCATTTATTTGATTAATGTGAGTTATGGTTTTGTTCAACCTACAGAGATACCGACATAATCTTGAACAATGCTGTGCGTAGGAAGATTAGATAGCGCAGCATGTCCAGGACCATGAGCAATGCGAGGTGAGCCAAACACAATCTTGTCGTGAGTACATGTTTGTCGACGAAGTTGTCTTGATGGGAAATCTAAATGTTGCAGCTTCACTTGGTCCGGGTGATAACGTCATAATTAAATTCAGTTGTGTATTCAGAACTAAACAATACGCTGTCCAACATAGGAGTGAAGTCCTTGTGGGGATGTAGATGAATCTTGACAAGGTTGAGTGACCGGATCCCACCACCGCGTTGAGCCTCGATGATCACTGACAGAAAATTGTTGGGGGAATACTGGATGCCGCTGGCAAGCACGTTCTAGTGAATTAAACCTGACATGATGAAACGTGCAGACACCAAAAGAATAGAACCAGACGTCTGACTACATCAAAGCGTCTAGCCTGCGACGTATGCCAGCTAGGACAAAATGAATTTGCGTTTGTTGAGTATGTCATGTGGTGCAATCGTATCACAGTTGGTATTACAGAGGACTTGTTTGTCTTAAACAGCTGAAGGCGAATCCTAAGCTTTATCAAAGGGAAGTCGCAACCCACACACAGAGTCGGGCTACTATTGCACGACTGCAAATGTCTATTTAGGCTGCCAGCGCGGAATCAGAAGTGGCCAACACTATGGGTAAACGGTACGTAAGCGTAGACGACAGAAATGAGGGGCTGATGGGCTTATAGGTAGTAACCTAACTGAACTGACCCGAATATCACTGCCACGGCTGACAATCAAAGCAGAGAATCTGCTAGCACATAAATCCCTCTGCCTGAACTTGGTATTCTTGTCTTCCCTAGAAGCTGCACCACCGAATTAACGAGGTCGTTTGCGGCACATTTTAATCACTCTTGGTCAAACTGCTCTCTACCGGATGCCTGCAACCAGTTCTACTAATATCATTATTCAGAAGTGAACGCAGATAAGACCGCGAATGTATTGACCAAGAACGCTGTTTTAAGTGGTCTCCAACGTAGCGATGAGCAT
This sequence comes from Paragonimus westermani, assembly GCA_008508345.1. Classification (NCBI taxonomy): domain Eukaryota; kingdom Metazoa; phylum Platyhelminthes; class Trematoda; order Plagiorchiida; family Troglotrematidae; genus Paragonimus; species Paragonimus westermani. The sequence continues at coordinate 62,549 of QNGE01003539.1, forward strand.
ATTGGATGAATTTCTCCGGTCAAAATTTGAAGTCCTCGAGCTCATCACGATCCTGCCGGTTGCCCATGACGTTTGAATGAATGCTGCCGACGCTGGACTGCCATAAACATTATTTGCAGTTGAGTTTCAGAGATTCTTACAAGTTTGATCTTTCTACGGAAATTCAACAGTCATGGTGTCGATGAAATCCTACCCACATGGCCTAAGGATTATCAAACTGAAAAAAATATCATTGTCGAAGTGAACGGATATCTGTCAGAGTGGCCCCCCAAATGCGGTGGCGTTTTGCAAAGACCCATTTGATTTGGTTAGTAGGGACAGTGTGAAGTGAAACCGAAACTAAAGGAAAGCGCGTCGTACTGTTTTGAACCGCGAATAATCAATGTCTTTCACCCTTGCGTTGCAGAGTCGGCAGTTTGCGCGGTCTCCTAAGAGAAGACAGCAGTCCAGAGCAACTTGGTCAGCCGAACCTTGACTAATGTTATGTGTACTCGATGACCTGTTGCTCGCGAGATCTCGTTCTTTCTCTCAGCGGGTATGCTGCAGTATAATGTACGTCGCCACTAAAATAATCCCGAAACTGGATCGATTGATATTGCGAGATACATCTTGTGTTCACAGTTCAGTGGCGCGCCCCCTAACAGATTCGCTATCGGTTCTGTTGTGGTTTACCTGATGACGTACTCCGCATTACAGTCCAAAATTATTGGATACGCAAACTCAAACGCTACACGTTGGAGCTCTACATTCGTACCGTAGGTTTTCTGATTGGGCGGTTGGATTCGCAGTTAAGTGCCTGTCTGCATATGTCATGGTCTTTTCCGAATTAATATCTGTTAGTCTACAAGTACATGTAGAAATCTCTCCGTTCACAAACAGCCAAGCTCGCAGATTGCTGCTGATTTTTCCCGCGAAACGTTGTCGACGCTATAAACTGTTTCTCTCATGTTTCATTTAAAGATGAATGGGTAATTGTGTCCATGCGTTATTTTTCACGAGTGCAAACGTAAATTGTACACCACTTGTTGCTATGTAAATGACTCCCGTTTCTGTAGCTGAGTCAATTCCAGCCCGAGTACAGGAGTTCACAATCAGATATGTATTGTTCAACATAAATGCCACAGTATTTATCAACACACCGCTTCATAGAGAATAGCACATCCAACGTTACTGTGTGCAGCGAAATCACACCAGAGCATAGTCACAATATATGTGATATGATTGTGTGTATTTTCTTCCCCAATGTTAATCCAGGTCCTCTAGTGGTTGTTCGTGAAACGCCTAATCTACTCGCAATATCTGTAGATAGGCTGAATCTAAATAGTCGAGTTAGTAAGCAACGAGAGTCTACAAATTGGGAGCCTGTCGAGCAACCGACTGGGAACCAGAATGGAAGACAGTTGTGTTGGCGAGTTTCTTAACATTGGAGTGCGAAAACGCAAGAAAGTCACCAAAAACAGAATAGAAAGAAACAACATACCTCTATATTTACACATTGAATGTACGAGTTCCGAGACTAACAGTTAACGTGAATGTGATTAAGTGCAACGCTAGTGTTATGGCAGACCGGTCAAGCGCAGAAATGAAACTAGGGTACATATAAACAAAGCCCCAGCAATGGGACGTAGGGAAGGAAACCTACTCGAGAGAAGGATTCCACAAGTAAACGATATTAATATTTAGTGATGCATCGGGAATAACGTTCGTGGTAGAGAAGATTTGTCGCGCGTGTACGTTGGTTGATCATGTCAGTTTTGCAAGAGAGGCTCGTAATCAGCTCCGAGAGGATTTCAAATGTAAGATGAAGGATCAACGTGAAGGAAGTAAACAAAGACAGGGAACGTGGTCGCTGATTCTACGAAACACATTACAGCTGTCAGGCACTCAGAACTTGAGAGGACCAACTGGCAACAGATGACAGTTGTCCAAATGTTTCAATCACTCATCTGTTGTCTGGTCAGGTTGAAGAAGGAGAAACTCAGCACGGACCTGATTGGGTCAGGGAGATATTTGGTCTCAAGTCGTGAACTGACCAGCTCAGATTTTTGATGCTGTCGAGTTTCGTCCGTTGAAAGAAAAAGTGAGATGATTTGGAAAATTTTAAGTAATCTGTGGTGGAGAGCTTTTCCGTGATGCGCGTAATAGATTCACACTACTTAACAATGTGCATTCAAAATTCTACCTATTGTCAATCTGTGTAGGAATGTAAAATGTTCACGCTCAACAGCCAATCCATATTTCAGGCTGGTGACCTAAGCAAATTATTGCATCACCAATTTGCGAAAAAGTCATTCAAGCAGCCTGAGACAAATGGTCTTTTAATTCGTTTGGAAACAGTAGCCAAAGGGATGAATTCATGGGACGATAACTTTTCTTGCACTCTGATGAGCCACAGTTGTGCATTCCACAATGTACTCACACTGGAGGTTTATTCGAAGAATTTAATGTGAATTTGCACCTGCAACATAAGACTGTTCAAAGAACAATTTCTATGGACAACTCGGTGGTGTTTCTATGGGTCCAACACTTTGGTTGGTTCTGACAGATATCCTCATGATTCTAATTGAACAAACCTGTGCAGATTTGTCAAAATCCACTGCTTCTACAAACCACGCATTTTTGATGTTTTATTGATCGTCTCTATATCTGACTAAATAAATCGATTTTCAACAGTTTACACAAAACTGCGAGCGTGAACTGTGGGATGGAACGGAACAATTTAATGGCGTTCCTGGATTCACTACTCACACTTTTTCAAGATGGTTCACTTATGCGCTCTGTGCAATGGAACCACAAATCAATCAGCACAGTTACAAGGCAAGTTACAGGCATTCATGGTAACTGTGTGCGGTAGATTTAACCACACCGAATATCCCGCCTGTTCGTGGAATGTTCTTCTTGCATGACAAAAATAATTCAAGTGCATCTGTTTCCACTAGTGTGCTGAAAGTATGTTGTCACGGTTAGCCCACGATAACAGCGAACACGTGATTGCAGAAGATGGGTGCACAAGGATAGAGTGTGTGTTGAATCAAACAACAGACAATCAGTTTGTATGTACAATGAATGTAACAGATGTAAAGATGGTGTGTGACAAGAGCGTAAAGAGGTGGTAGACTCTACGGAACTTCCCCGCCAGAGCGTTAGGTCAGAGGAAACGGCCAATAAATAAAATCTTCATAGATTTTCGGCTATCTAATAGGTCGATCATAACAGGCGTGTGAGGTGTATAGCTTCAGGTGAGAAGCAGAAACTGGTGTCAAACGTGGGTTGGATAGACTGAGTAAGATTTCGTGATTCAGTAGGCGGGTCGGGAGCATGCGGACTGAAAGCATGTGTGATGTCTGTCGGGCTTGAAGAAGACGTGGAGGCGCGGTCAGCTCAAGGAACTTTTAATCTGCCATTGCTCAGTGAGTGACGTGTTTCGTCTCTGTCGGTGATGAACTATTTGTCTGCGGTCATGTAATCTGAAGGGACCATCGTACGAAGGCTGTAGGTGTGTCTTAATCGAGCCAACACGATTAAAAGCAAAAGGGAAAATGGGCAGATCACGGTGACTTCGTCCTTGGCACAACGTTTTTTGTGGAGGTGAGGGTTAGATATGCCGCATGTGATTCTTCGGATGCGTGGCATAGTTCGCGTCAGGACTCAGAGACGTGCAGTAATCAAAGTGAAATTCTCCGGAAAGAAGTAATGTGCAACCATAAACAATTTCCGCCGAGTTGCAACCGACGCCTGTCTTTACGATCGTTCGCAGACCAACAGGACTGACAAATGAGCGACTGGACAATTTGGCAACCGCTGGTATTGCCACCAAGGATGGGTTTAATTGACAGTGGGACCCTTCAACCAAACAGTTCAACGACGGGTGATACGCGATGTTCGTTATGTGTCCGCATCCAAGAACACGATTTAAATCGCGGAAAAGGGATGACGTGAATTGAGATCCACGGTCAGCAGTGATTGTGGTCAGATCGCCGAAACTCGAAATTCACGATTCAACACAGTTGCATGCATTGGTTATCGTCGGCGTGTTGTTCAAAGTAGCGACAATGATTATATGGTGAATCAATTTACATGGGTTAGAAGATGTGTGTGATTGTTGGAGGGAGGGAGGGATGGTATGGGCCAGTGATATCAAGATGGACCCTTTTGAATCACCCGTCGGGTAACACACAATTTTTTGAGGTAACGCTGGAATGACCACATATTTTTCTACGTCGACAATCCAAGCACTGTTTAGTCTAGTTAGGACCATCCTCACGAATGCTTGGTCAAATGCGATAGGCGGTGACCAGCTTCGTTGAGGCACGTGTGCTTTAGTGTGAGAAGGAATGGAGGTGGCTAAAAGCATCGGACTGGTGTGTAAAATTAACAAACGGTTGAGATTTACCGGCAAACGTGTCGCGATTAATTGAGTAGTCTGACTGAGTACCAGTACCGGCCAGAAGAGGAACAGAGGGCTAACACAAGTGGTTTGTTATCAGTTGGAACAATGGAGTCACGACCCTCCAGAAAGTGTCGAAAGTGTAAAGGTGACATGTATGGTCCGTCACTCACGACCTAGGATACTGTAGTGCGTCTACACTGGTTGGAGACATTTTGGAGGGCGATGACAAAGGCTGAATTTCGCCATTCAATTTTTGTTGTGAAACAGCGCTGACATCCGACTGAGATGCATCAATTTTCAGAATTGTTACTTTCAGCATTATTGCGGTTGCTTGAGTTAAGGCTTTTTCGGCTTCGAGAAATGCATTACTAGTGTCACGAGACAGAACGACGTGTTTGAGATTGGCTTATAAAATGTCTGTTATGGGTTGCAACAGCTTTGAATCCTGTGGGACGAAGCAACAGCAGCAAGCAACGAGACCTAAGAAACGCCGGAAACCTTTTAGGGACTATGGCTGCACATAATCATTGGCAGCTATTAGTTTTTCGGGTAAAGCTTGAATGCTGTTAAAGTCGATTCGACGTCCAGGGAAATCCATGGAATTCACTTCGAAGATGCACTTCACAGGGTTTTGTCTCACACCATATTAGACAACACGTTCGATCAGCTTCTGAAGATGCGATTCTTGCCGTCGCGCTTGTTCACTGGCAACTTCGACGCCGTTAATATAAACGCACACTTGATCGATGATCCTTTGGAAAGCCTACGCAAAGTTCCTCAAGCCTAATGGCGTGTGGACGAGTTTATAGAATCCAAAATAAGTAATGATTGCTGTCTTTCTAACGTGTTTGGAGATTCATGGATGTCATGGCAGGATCCAACCAAATCCGCACTTGTAAAGTGTAACTTGATGTAAATACTCAGCCCTATCCACGAATTATGGGGAGCACGTGAAATATCTTTTTGAAAGCCTGTATTTCAGTTGCTTTTTCATATACCGGAATCTTGATCGCTTTTTACGTCTGTTCTGTTGCTCTGTTCATACCAGTGGTGTATTGCACTATTAGTAACTGTGTATTTTTTGCGCTCTTTGTGTATCACTCTACAGTGTGTGCAATGGTTGCGGTCACCTGAGCGTTTTTTCACATATGCGTTCAGATATACATCATTATTACTGGTAAGATAGTTCTCCCGCTTATCCTTCTTGGGAACTCGTGAATGTGATGAGTGAGATTTCGACCTGGGTCGGTGGCGTTTTTCAGGGCGTGACAATTAACACACGGACACCGGTCCCCCGTTGATTTCCTGGTAACATTGCGAAGATGCAAAACCCATTGACTACTTGAAGGTTGAATAAGAGCAAGCCGTCAGTGGTGACTGAACATTGCTATATTCGTTTTGAGTCCTGTGGCGGCGAGCGTCGGGAGCTTGTAAATATAGGTGGGCCTTTGGTGACGGTGTGGTGAAAGGCGTAGTGTTCAAGCCGCTATGTCAGATTAGACAGACTGAGAAGTTGTGGAAACTGTCGATGGTCTGCAAAACTGTTGTATGTTGAAGCCGGCTGCATCCAGTCGAACCGACCGACGTAGCCCTGCCATTCAGGGGCAAGTTAGTTGAAGTGTCGTTAAAGTTCTGATTATCGAAGTCCATCACCAACTAAAGAATGCAACGAATTCTACCTTGATAACAGGGTGACTTACATCAATGGCCGTAAAGCTCCATGGAAACAGCCGCCTAGGACAGAGATTCAAGGTGAGTAGTTCTTCGTAGTAGGTTGAAATCATTGAAAGATTGGCGGTCTGCAATATACACGCAACCTTCGACATAGTAGCTTTTGCCATCTTTCGGTTGGATAATGCTAACTTTTTCACCTGTAGCAAGGGAAAGATTAGGAGCAGTTGAGTGGTCGAACATAAAATTGAAGACAGTTTGAGAAGCTGTTAAAAGCTTTCCCTATTATCCCCTGGCATCTGCGTTTTCCGAAAGAAAAGTATCCGGAGAAAACCTGCATTGTTTGGTGCAACGGACTGCTGTGGAGACAAGTCGGTGATAATTTTGCCCACGTTTTGATCAGCCAACCGTCCGCATAAACGACTTCGGGGTCGGCATCGATAAGAAGAGGCTCTCAGCTGTGTTGACAGTTGCCCAGTGGTTACAAATATTTACAGTTTTGTGGGAGAACTTTTAGTGCAGCACATCCAAGTTCTTCCGGTATCACTGGCCGGGTAACTTCTCTGGCAAGTGTACACGGAAGACTGTACGGTCTTATTGAATCTTGCAGACATGACCGGCCAGCTCTTCAAATTTCTGAACTAGTGTGTCATCGCAAGAATTGACAGTATTTTCCGAATGTCGTCCGTCAGTTTATAGAGCCGCAGACGAATCGGGGTTGGTTGGTTGACAGTATGTTTTCTGGGCAGCTGTATTACTTGACGGAGGAGTTGTACAGTAATCCTATCACCTAACTCTATCTTACGAGAAGTTTCCACACGCTCTGTTAATCGGTAGCTGCGGCTCCTCCGGTGATCGCGGCCTGTATAACGCCATACGGCCTTACGCTAGTACACAAGATCAGGGACTTCGGTAGCGACCTACTTTGAGAGGTTGGCAACTATGAAATTCGTAGTAGAAGTTCAAGTGTTTGCGGTAAATTGCATGTGGAAATTTGTCAATGGATGTGTGGAGAATCAAAGGTGATTCCCACTCGCGCAAATCAAGGCTTGGAATAACGACTACCGAACTCAAGAATCTTAACATGAACTGAATTCTCCAAGACAGCAGGAACTTGTTCCGAATCAGCCACGTTAGAGGAAAAACACTATCGTTCACTCAAGAGAGGAAACCTGTTGAATAAAAAAGTGAGCTTTCTGATGGGGGAATGCAGAAAGAACCTTGATTGAACGATAGAATGTGAAGAAGGACTAATCAATTACGTAGTGTAACCAAGAAATTGATCAGCACTGTTGCTAGACAATTAGCGATGACTCATACTAACTGTTCACGATAGATTCCACCATACTTAATCCGCTATATGCTGGAGGAAGGCTTCCCTTGAAATGTGTTAAAAATGATGTCGCCGCAGTTGACTCACGATGACAGCGATCACATAAAACGGAAGACAAAGCGTGCGAGAACGCAGTGTGCACTGATTCAAACAGTAGACAAGTGGTTTATGTTCAATGGGTGTAACAGATATGAAAATTGAGGTGTAAGAAGACAGTAGAAAGTGGCAGACTCTACATTAGTTGGCAAAATATTCAACGCTGTCAAGTAGTTTTTGTGGCACTTCGCCATATATAGGTGGCCAGAGATACCTTGTCAGTATAACTCACCGACTTTTGGTGCCAGTTTACTTCGTAACGCCCATGTTTAAACTGAACTTCATATTTTACGGTACACAAAAGTTGCTGGGTGGTTGACATGGACGTTTTTCGGCAGGAGAGGCAACATCAAGAGTAACTCAATGTTTCATCTTGACGGTGTAAGGTGTATGGTAGGGATACCTTTTGTCTATTTCGCGAAATTTTGTGTGCACAACATTTGTGTGACGATCATTGTTCAGTTGATATCGGCCACCGTTAATCAAAGGGTAAAGGCGTGTCCGAATGTGGTGTGAAGACCATCTTAGGTTTGATACTGCGGAATATCATGCTACTGTCAACAAATTGCAGATTTGATGGTCATCGTTCAAACGTTGTCCAGTTAGAACTACTTGCTCATGGCATGTTCTCTGTAGAGTTTGTCAAACGCGCGTTAGCTGGAAAGAGCCAACTTCTGTGCTGATCAACGATAGACGCGTATTATAGAATCCCCTTGTTACGCTAGAGAATGACCGGTACGAGGCTGGCTTGATATGTCGGTCTAATTATATGAGACTTCTGTACAACCGAGGGCTGACTCAATAACCCATGGGTTGCGATTTTTTGTCCGACAAATGTCGGGAACAAAGCGAGGCAGATCAGAACACAGGCAGACACTGAAAGCGAGTTGGGTGGCCTGCAGTCAACCATCCGGGCTAGGGACAGCAATGCGCGAACTGGGTTGGAAAATAAAAACTAATCCATAATAATGAGATGGTAAAGTCAGAAAGGGGGCTCTGAATGCGTTGTACAGAAATGAAGGAGCCTATGTGTTTCATCGAATCGTCTGAACGAGATCACTCTGAGACGATAGGGGTCAGAAACAGGACAAGTTCGGACTGCCAAAAGCAAGGCACCAAGGGCGATTCATACTCTACTGATAGTCAAACTAACAAATGTGATAACACATCGGAAGTACATAATTCGAATAAGGAACTAGGTGGGCGATTGCTTGACAGAGGAAGTCGAAAAAACAAAGGATTCACGGAGAAGCAAACCAGGTCAAAATAACAGCTTTAAAAAGAAAAACAAAACAAAATAGGGATTGGAGTGACAGATCGTGTGTGGTGGCGGTTATGGCGGAAAACGTATGCATATATACAAGAAGGATCAGGAGATTGTAGGGTGGGTCTCTGGGAGGTGGATCCAGTATAGGTTAAAACAATCATAACCTAACAGGAGGAAGTCTTCGGTCGCGCGAAGTTTACATGGCAAGTAGTAGAAAAATAGAATGACACATCAAAACGTACTGAGCAGCTGTGCCATCGAGGCAGACCGTGACTGGTGGTGTCGAAGGAGAAACGATGAGATATCGACCACACAAATGATAACTGTCAACACAGTGAAAGTCGATAAAGCGGGAACTGTTGTTTGAACACGATTCACTAGTCTTTACCAAAGTACTTCGAAGAGAACAGACGTGAAACAGACGGACAAAGAGAATGCACACCGAGTGATGCAAGAGAAGGCGTCACGGATATAAGTGCCAAAATGCATTACGTTGGTTTTGACAGTTTGCTGATCACGCGAATAAGTGCACCGTTTTCTTCTTTCATTTTTGCATTCTCCTCTCGCAATCGACTAAGCTCCTGTGCAGAAAAGCAAGGAAAGAAATCGATTTGAACAAGATTGGCTGGGCCTGTGTAAAATAAGGCAAATGAACCAATTGAATTATCACGTATCACCGCCAGCTCTCAGGCAAACCCTGTTAACGAAGCTGATCGGGATAACAAATTCAAGGCAAGCAAATAGTTAGTCAAAAGCGCTACGAGACATTAAGAAAGAGGAACCAGATGGATATGAATACTACCGTGCGGACTACTGTTTTTACAGCGATCGTNCGAGAAACTGTACCATAGTATGCGGAAGTGTGGTCACCTGAACTCGGTGTGGCTTTTATTGTGCTAGCCGCCGGACGTCGAGAGTAAGGACGGTCAACATCACTCGACTGAAACACACCAGGGTTTGCAGTCCAATCTCTGGTGCCACGTGGTTGAGACTGGTGAGCACGCGGACTATCTGAGACCAAATAGCCTCCAGAGGCCAGTTTCGCTGCAGCTTCCGAGGAGAGAAGAAGAGGTGGCGATAGCAGATTCGAGTTCTTAGCACCAAAAGAATTGGTTCGATGTGCAGCATCTGTTTCATTTGGATAACCTCGATAAACTTTGAGTGAATCCACAGCCTTACCAATCGGAATCACAGGCGTGGTTGATGAGAGGGCACTGTCGGCTACGGGGGTTGCAGCGATCGTGTAAGTGGTCGCAGCACTAGGCTTCCAGGCTGGTTGCCTTTCCGGTTCCATCAAATCCTGATCGATAAACGATAAACCTGTAGCACGCGTTGCACGCAAATTCGATCTGTCCGATGCGGAACGCGAGGGGTCAGTAGAAACAACCTTGTCATTGCCGCCCACCGCAGATGCTTCGGAGGTGACTGCAGCACTGTTGTTCTTCTCAATCAATTTCGTCGCTTCTTCCACCAGATAATACTTCCACACGATACCGGACTGATGAATAAATATAAAAACCATTGAGATACACCTGTCGAGGGTCATGTATCGACGGTTGATACAAGTAAGACTAGTACCCTTCGTTGGTGGTAATTATCCCACTGCTTTGTGTAGAATCTGAGCAAAGGGTGATATGCATTTGACTACGCAGCGATGTGCAAGAGCGCCTCATTGAATAGTCTGTTAGATTCTAGTTCGCTAGTCACATTACTGCGTAATTAGTATCGGTAAAGCAGCTAAACATTCTAATAACGTCGGAAGGATATGCTAGTAAAATGAAATGTGAATACTAAACAGATGCTGCGTGCACTTACAGCAAACGGACGAAATACAGATAAGTCGAGGTCGGAAGCAGCTGTTTCCGGTCATTTTCATCAAGCGTATACAATTATAAGGGGTTCACTGAACTTATATGTAAAACGAGAATTTCGCTGTACGCAGTAGTAACAGTCATGGAAAACGGATAATTGTTTACTCGTGTGGTGATGGGTCTGTGTGTGTGTGCGTGTGTTGTGCATACATGCCTGACCTCTTCTGCTACCTTGGCGTGGTGGTCAGGCTTGCGTGTTGTTTTTATCCGGAGGGCTGTGCTTACTGGGACTTCGGTCCTTGCAGGTTCAACCTTGTCGGATTGGCTAAAGGAGAGCAATCAGACAAAAAGCAGATGCGTGCATTTGTTGTTCGATGTGGCTGTGTTGGGGTTCCGTTGTGGCGTCGTTGGTCAAGGTGCTTGTTTTTGCTTTGACCGAGTGTATGTCTGTCTGCTTGGATTGTGTGTACAGTGTTACTGTTCCTGTGAGTGGGTGCTGGATTTGTTTTGATATGGCTGTCGATTCCCTCCTTGGTGGTTGATGCTTCCGCGTCTGCGTGTGTGTGTGGGGATCACCTGCTACCTTGCGGTTTAGGCTTTTCAGCCAAAGGCTTTGTTTGAGGGCCCTAATTGCTCTCCTGCATAGATCTGGGCGTCCTGGCAGTATCCAAAGCCCATACATACAATGATGAAACAAACTAAGCCAAGTAACATACTGCATCGGCCGTCGCGCAAGATAAACTGGGTTGCCCTATCTGCTGCACGTGGCAGGGTGGTTAGGCGAAAATATGCTACTGCCAGACACACCCTCATACTTCCCCCAACCACGAACGGGCGTCTGTTGAAAATCCGACGTTTCGGCGCACCAACCCGGCTACAGACCTCAAGGATGCGGATGCTTCTGTTTGCAGAAGAAAGCGCATTACTAACTAACGGTGAAGAGGAGCTTCAACATCTGGCTACAGCCTTCGCTTCAGTAGCATCGAAGTTTGTATTGGACATCAACACAGGTTCTTTCAGCCTTCTCCTGGTGAAGGTGCTGCTTGTGTACATCCACCCTAAATTCACATCGCTGTAGACATTGTGAATGGCTGCGTGGATTTTTGCTACTTGAGTATCAAACTGTTGACAAATTTGTCCGTGGACCGCGAGCTGAGGGCGCATGTGGCGAAGACTGGTGTTGCTTTCGGACGTCTTGAAAGGCGTGTCTGGAAGAATCATAGCCTGAAGATGGCCACGAAACTGTGTGTCTACCGCTCAATGGTGCTGTCTATACTGTTGTACGGCAGTGAGACGTGGACATTGTATCAGCGGAACGTAAGCTCTCTGAGCTGCTTCCATGTGCAGTGTCGGAGGCGCATCTTGGGTATTCAGTGGTCGGACATGATGCCGAACACTGAGGTGCTGCGGCGAGCGGACATGGACGGGATGGAAGCCATGTTGATGCTGAACCAGCTTCGTTGGCTCGGTCACGTCCGTCGGATGCGCGATGACCGGATCTCAAAGCAGCTCTTGTACGGACAGGTGAGAAAAGGCAGGCGACCTCCTGGTGATTAAAAACGGAGAAACCAGGATGTTGTGCAGGAGAGTCTCTCACGTTGTAACATTGATTTTAGATGTTGGGAAGATTTGGTGTTGAACCGGAAGGCCTGGAGGAATACGGTTCGGGCGGGCGTCCGAAAGTTCAACTAGCAATTATTGCGCGGTCGCTAACGGAAGCGTGCGGTACGCAAGGGGACCATCGGTGCCAAAATTCGCGGTGATTTGACTATATGGCGTTGCGATGAGTGCGGCCGCGAATGCGCTGGCCGTCTGGGGTTGGCAGGTCGCCAACCTACTCGTAGTACATCGTCGTTGAAAAGACGACGAGTGAGTTAGGCTCCAGTCATGTAGGTCATATCAGTATATTCATTCTGCTGTTGTTAATGACTGCATCAGCGAACAGCCTGGTCACCGACAACTAATCTGCTCCTCTTTTCAGAAACCTGAGTGTCTGTGGTCTTCTACCCATTCCTTTCTTCGACTTCGTTGGTGTATTGTATGATGAATTGTCTGCCTGGCTTCTCATAGTCCAATGAGAACTTTGCTTTTAATCTCTATCTTTATTAGGTTGCACTAACCTGCGCTCCTATACCGCGATGCTTCTCGTATTACACTTCACAAATCTTTTTTCCTAGTTTAGATCTCGTCATTGCAGGCTCTATCTGTTCAGTTTCCGAGAGATAGGAGTTTCCTTTTCTTATTAGCCAACCAACTGGCTGATCAGCATTGACCGGCTGGACAGAAAGGCCCCACTGGCACACCTGCCGGTCTTATTTCTTCTGGTTTGCACTGGATGTGTGGTGTGTGGGTGGAAGTGCAATTGGTGCAATGCAAGCCAATCGCACTGATGGCTAAGCGCAGGCGTCCTTGGGCTTCGGTCACTGTGACAGGCAAATCCGTATCAGATGCCGCCAACCCTGTTCCTTTGGCTGCTGTGCTAATGCCAGACTCTGTAGAGCTGTTCGAGGTCACCGCATTTGTATATGGGAGGACCACTCAGAGATGACAGTTTGTCGTTACATTCCGGTCACTTGCCGCAAAGAATCGATCTGAATATATAACAGTGGCCACGCCACAGTGTGATGCTACGGTCTTGCTACTGTTCTATCAAACATCCTGGCGGCTGTTTTGGTGGAGCTGTGCAAAGGTTTTGGTAATAAATAAATAAATAATATATATTTCCCAACGCATATGTGAGAAGCACGCTTGGTTACGCGCTAGGTTGAGTTTGAGGGGCAACAAAAAGGAGCAACACATGTTTCATAAGCGGCCGAGGCTTTGACAGATGAGGGCTCATTCGAAGAGTTCCGAAGTGTTAAGATCTTCTCAAGGATACAGCGCGAGAGGCCATCCGTATTGGTATCCTTGACACCCACGGATATAACAGGTTCCCAGTCCGGATCCTCATAGGTCCTCGTTGACTGTGCGTGTGCCAGTCAATTGATACAGACGATTGGACATTGCAGAGAAATTGAAGTCCCATAATATCTTGAAACCTCATGGTCTGGATGCTGCTAATTCCTTCCTGGTGGTTTTGAGCATTTCAGCCAGCTGCGCGTAGCTGACTGTTACACTGAATCCTATTTTAAAAGTCAGGTTAGCACGATCATTTTGCGGTCCGAAAACCGTCAGAAAAGACGTTCCAAAGAGCTGTACCTTACACAGTAGTGTTTGCAAGGTTGCGATAAAATTGCTCTCACACCATGAATGTAAATTCACTGGCTATACCGATTATCCAGCAGAAAAGTGTTCACAGTGAAGCAGGCGAAAGGTAAGCGCACAAAATGCAGCCGATTACAGGCGATTAGGTTTACTAATAATTGTACATTGTGACAAATTTGGAATCTATCACTGAAAGGTGAGTGATCACAGAGAAAATGTTTGCAGCGTACAAAACGTTGTCCTACGCATAAGGAAAAAACGGTTCGCATGCTCCTCACAATTGCGGCAAAAATATGTGATGAATTATTTTAATTTTAACAAGGTTGTGTACGATCTGATAACGCGATAAGAAAACCAACCAGTCTCATTCCAAACGCTCGTAAAACTTGCGGATCAACTGTGAGACAACGTGGAGGCAACTTGGAACAGCGTTCTTCCGAAGTAGGGGTGCCACTCGTAGTCCTGCAGAAGGAAACAACACAAACAGGAGTGAGCCAAAAAGCATAGACAGCCATGCCACCAACTTACACAAACAGAAACTAAAATGTCGCCAACAGCACGACAGCGCGCTCCGGCACAAAAGTCAAATTCTATCCGTGCGCGCTTGCTGGTTCCGGCTGCGCGCCACGATAGTCGTACCAGCTCAAGGTCGTGCCAGAAGGTACGTTCGAATGCATAGTCGAGAAGTTTCGCCATTTCTCAGTGTATATATATAGCGACAAAGTGTTGAAATATATCAGACGGGATGAGGGAGAAAGGAAATATGGACAATCTAGCTGACAATTGGGCAGACTGTGGCGAAGCACTTCATACTGCTAAGAAACTTTCGAAAGATGAACATGTGAAAAATCGTTCAGTCATTACGAAGTTTCCAGTGATCTTGCGTCATGGTAGTTTTCTTCGCGTGACGGATATTTCATGTGACACGAAAAGAGAAGCAAGTTCAAGTGTTAAGTAAGAAACTGTGGGATGATCATGTTGGTTGACAAATAACGTACTGTGTGTATGTAACATGTGTACGTGATAAGTGCAATCATGGTGAAATATTCATCACAACAAAAGCAAGTGGAAGTCTACTTAGAATGGGTTCTCTACAAGCAAACCTTACACGCCTCAACAAAGTTGACCTTCTGAGTTGTACCGAACAAAAAACGATAAATGTCCTAGAGAAGCACCAACAAATCCAACAAACCCCAAATTACATACCTAGCACGGGGTCGGAACTTACGGCCAAGGTGTTGGCCGTTAAATGCATAAGGTTTTTAGTGACGCAACTCAAATTAACCGTCGACAACACTGCACCTCGGACAGACTTCACCATCTTCTTGAAACGTTTCAGCAAAACCTCTTATAGATTCGCCACATTTGTATCTATCGCGATTAAATTAATCAGGAGCAATAGTCAGGGTTTTCAATGGCTATACGTTTCATCCTGGCTAAAACCTGTCGCACACACCTTATCTGGAAACTCACAACGCATGTTATCAAGGAACACACACAGGGGTGATTGATGGGACCATCTTTTGTGAGCTTAAAACCTTGTGGCCACCCAGTAAGCCGCTCAAACAACTTCAAAATAAAGAATTGGAGTTAAGAAGTATGCTAACAGCAGCTAGCTTAAGGAGCGCACTGATAGGTGAAAGTTTTCCACGTTATTCAAAAGAGCACAGCACACTCCGCGCGATATCATGGACAGTACGGTTCAAGAGTTACTTCGTATGCATGGTGGCTGGTTAGCAGTGTCGCATTATACTGGGTCCCGTGTGAGGTAGAAATGGATCTAGCATGTCAGCATGCTTTTCAGTCGGGGCAGCACGGCACGTTTAGGAAAGACTGTATGAAACTCTATAAGCGCCGATGAGGTTTGTTGGCCCTATCAAAGCTTATCTTTATAAACCGTGTCTCATGTTTCAATGGAAAGGTATCAATTAGACCATCTCACGGTATCCGATTCCCGATACTGCCATCATGCGGTGCTGGAACCGATATGGTTACCACACACTATCATGAAGTTGACGGTCATGTAGGAGGCAGCCGTGTCTTAGGGTAGTCCAGAGGGAGGATTCAAACTATCAGTGGCATGGCCAGTGCACTCTGTGCGCTGTTAAAATGCGTGAAGCGCAGTGTTGTCAGTGAAACCGTGCTAACAAGTGGTGACTTCGCGTCCTGTTAATCGAACAATGTCAGGGACGCCCTGTTCACAGATTGCAGAGGCAAAACTGACCGCAATGTGCGTACAATCCTCAGCTCTGTTGGTGTTGGGAAATCATGCTGGTTTCGGGGACCAGTGTCCAGGTAGCTGCCTCCGTTAAGTTGCTGACAGTCGTCTTGGGATCGATGGAAAGTCCCCGACAACGCTCCCTGTCATCAATGATTCCATTTCTTTTTACTCTTCTTCTTCCATTGGAAATCTTACTGGTAGTACCCGTGAACTTTTCTCGCACAGAATGGTGCAGCCCTTCGGATAACGCGTGCGACAAATTGTTTGGCCGAAACTGCTGATTTCGCTACACCTGATAGAACTTACCTATTAATTTTCAATGCTGAATCTTAGTCCATGTGTACCTTGGTTGCACCTACGCTTTATCGCTCCGCCATTAAGCAAATTGTCGTACTGGTTCAAGTTTACTTAAATGGTTGATCTGAGACGTTGTGAATTTGGTACATTCAATACGGAGGTCTGCCGTTATTTTTTCAAATAATTTTCTTGTAACTTAACACCTCGTTGTTGGGAAACTCCCCTTCAGGACCGCCCTTCGGCTCGGAGTCACTTGCACAGCAAGCTCAGGCCATATGAACGCTAGGTAAATCAAAGCTGCCACTATCCTAGATACAGCCTATCGAGAGACGTTGCGAGTAGACCGAGTGTGGCTTGAAGGATCACTAGATGTTTGGGGCTCACACAGTGCAAGATGAAATACCTTTTGCGTATCGACAAGTGCGATGGTGATCACACTGCTTACGTAAGCGGACTACGATACGTCACCTAAGTGTCTCAACCGAGAGATCACACACTGGCTCTCAGTGAGCAAGCCCTACTGGGAGATGTGTGTACAGTTTTGGAATTCATCAGTGAGCGTCTTTATATTTTTTCCCAAAATTCTCGAACAGACTGGTGTACGATTAGCGGGTTGGCAAAGGTCAACGTCTAACCTAGGGGCACTGATGTATTAAGAAAAAACAGTCGACTTTCCAGACTTCCCAGAACTAATGCCATTAGCACACGGAATAAATGGGGAGGGGTGTTATATAGCATTATAAAAGTTAAATTTGTCAGCAAAAGAGGCGTAATCAGCGAGAGAATTGTGTAGCCCATAAAAAATTGACACACGCACAAGGAAAAAAGATAGTTCGCTTGTCCGACAGATACATTCCAAAAGATGCGATCTCACTATTTACCTTATACGGGGTTGTTCATATGCCGAGTTTTCTGACTTTTCGAGGTCACGCCGGAAATATGTGGCAGCCGGCCTCCTTTCATACCCGGGAAAAATTAATTTGAACCCCACAGTGCTGCGCAGAATGGACTTGAATCCAAATGTTTTACTGGCTAACGAGAAATTAGGTAGGTGATGGATGTGGATGTAACATATATATACATGTAATACATATATAGCGCATAACAAATATATACATATCTTGTATGTAAATGCCTTTCTCACTATTCAACGAAGGAGATAATTTACCATCGAAACGGTTAACGAGAGGACGCTCGTGATAACCGGATTTAATAAGGTACCAATTAAATCAATGTAGAAGAAATTTAAGTTTCTCACTTCGAATTTGAAAATCTTCGGAAATCAAACAAAGAACTTTCCTGCACAGTAAATCGACAACCAGACACCGTTCAGCAAAGGTGGACAGAGAAACGGGGTTGAGCTCATTTAATCAAATGGTCGTTGGTTGGGTCAGAGCAAAACGACTGCTCGTGCATCGAAAAACGCCGGGAACCATGAGTTACTCGAGAAATATTATGAAGGGAAAATGTCTAAACTCTGCATTTAGAAGTTTACAGGGCCAGACTAAATGACGGTAAGGGAAACGGCAAGAGCAGCTGATGTAAAAACAAAGATGAATAAAGCAGTTTATTTAGGGAAGAGATCAAACTGTGGGGTCACCTTTCAATATCAATCGAGGCTCGGCAATCTCAAATAAACGCAACAGACCTTAACACAATCAACATCTGCATTCCCTATATTTGATCAACAATAGTGACAGACAATCAGAGCGGGAGTGATGGGCTTTCATGTTACACTCAGCTTTGGAAACATATTGCAGCGACATGTACGCTGTTGCTTACTCCATATTTTTTATTGTTATTCATGCCTTTTCATGTTCTTCAACTTCACATGTACACATGATGTTTGAACAAGTTTAATCAATACACAGAGTAATTAATAATTTTCAAAAATTACTCTACCGAGTGCGCGAGTTCTGCTTTCTGTTCGCATTCTGGGTCGGTGGCGTACAAATCTTTGGAAGAGTTAGAATTCAGCTCAATCAACCGGTTAGTTCGGCAAATCTATTTATTTATTTATCTGTCGTTGGAATTATCTCGATCGTGACATCGAGACTACCTGGGGGACACACGACAAGCAGCATCAGTGAGAATCCTCATTTGGTGTAGTGGAACACTAAACCCACGTGCCTCCATGGACTGTTGCGAGTTATTTGTTTTCCTTTTCATCAGATTTTGACTTCCTATTCACACCTGAGTTTTCATATACTGTTTAGATCCACTACATTCATCGGTGAGCCCGCTCATTTTTTCTTCCGAACTGCATTTCTATCCACTTTTTTTACCATTAGCAATGCTTGACTACACCGCAGTCATTGACGTTAAAACCGAGCACAGCGTTGCTTTAAAACGGCCTGATTACAGCGCCTGGAAGCCTCCATTTTGGTTCTCTCGGATTGAGGCCGTTTTTACCACCAGGCGAATAACATCAGAGAAAATAATATTTTCATACGTGGCACAATCACTTCCTTTTGATGTCGCAGCTGAAGTGGAAGGCCTGTTGGAATCAATCCCAGCTGATTTCCCCTATACTATTTCAAAGGACGCCATCATNGACGCCATCATAAAACGCACCTGGAAGTCAGAAGCAGAACTCCCACGTGATTTGTTCAATTCGGTCGAGTTGGGTGATCTGTCCCCATCTCAACTGTTGCGCGTGTTTCGAAAAAGACCAGTTGTTATTGCGTTCTAGTGCACATCTCGTTTTTACCATTTGATCGCTCAAATTTACGTATTATTTGTTGTATTTTGTCATATTCGCCTGCTTCGAGACCTTTTGAACATTGCCAATCGATAAAAGTTGAATATCATATAGTAATGCCCGCTAA